>CAJHQQ010001289.1:0-104172 GCA_905132885.1 Moricandia moricandioides
TATATATATATATAGATAGATTTAGCAAATTGTAGAAAATATTGATGTAAAAATATTCCTTTTTATTTTATTTAAAGTTCTTCCTATGTTTCTGCCTTCCTCTCTTTGGCTTCTTTAAGTCTTAGAGATCTCTGATCATTTGTTTCCCTTCACGTCTACAGATCATCACCACCTTCCCATAATGATATTTCACCAGCCATACGAGCAGCCATAAAATCGGGCAAATTTTTCCTCGGAGTATAATCACTTGTACAACAATCCATTTCAGCTGATGGTTCACCCATGAATCTAGGTAATTTCTTCATCAGAATATAATGTTGAAGACCAGAAACTACAGCCAAAAAAACACGCATCGATGGTGACAAGACACAAACACATATTTTCAAACCAAACTCACAATTTCCTTTGATAGCAGATATTGTTATGGAAGTTACAAAATCAACTTTAATCTCTCCAACAATCAATGATCATAACTGTCGACCACCTACAACTGATGAATTTAATTCTCTCCTGCAAAATGGAACATAGGATTTAGTGCATATTAATCCATGAGCAATCTTTTAAGTAAATATGGATCTTTCATATAAAAGAGTAAGTGGACGACACATTAGATCATTAAAATCACTTCTTGTAGCAAAAGTATTTCATCAAGCACAAGGGATATATTACAAAGAGATGTTTAGTCCGGTCATCGAACCACCTATAATCTGTTTAGTTCTATGTGTTTCTATGACAATGAATGGTGTATCATTAGTTCCATGTGTTTCAATCAACAAGGAAAGGTGTACTAGTCATAGCGATATTAACAATGCATTATGCAAGGACACCTTGAAAAAGATGTATACATGGTTCCGCCATTTGTATTTTTGATAAAGATTGCCTTAACTAAGTTTGCAAACTCAAGAAAAGTATTGTATAACATTACGAAACTACCACTGGTTATGAAGTTGCACTTCAAATTTTTCTCTATTTATACTTTACTCGTCTTGTATTTTCATATTTGTTCTAGTATATCTATACAATATGCTCATCACTGGGAATGATAACTCGAAGATACAATATGCTCATCACTGGGAATGATAACTCGAAGATCACCGTTTCATATTATTTCTAATTAGTGATTGCTTCTCAATGTAAGACATGGGGGAATTTGCATTATTTTGGGGGGTGAAAGTAGATCATTCAGCGTATGATTTTCTCTGAAGATGAAAAGATATCTAACAAACAACTTGAGTGCATTGATGTAGTGAGAACGTTGTTTCTATTTCACGAATCAGAAATTGAACATCTTATAGTTAGTGAAGGGAACCAAGGGGATTTATAGTGTTTGAGTTAGCTAAAGATAAGATTAAATTTCTGGAGCTTAGGACCAAAAATAAAATTTTATGATTGACTAGTTTGTGAGTTTGAGTTAGTTGAGTCTAAAACCTTTTGTCTTGATTTTTATCTTGTTTGCAATGATGTTTTATGCTTAAGTGTAAACCCTTTAGACTATGGCATGTGGAACTACAAGGAAACTTTATTATAAAATGCAATTTGTTTCTCTCTTCACACAACACATTTTTATGATGATTTATTCAATATGGTTTTGTAGATGGTTGAAAGATGGATATTGGAAGATGAGGATGGTGACTATGATCATGAACTTGGTTTGTTTGATGTGGTTGCTACCAATAGATAGAGTCATAAAACATATCAAGGAGCAGGATGGCGACATGTTTAAAAACTTATCTATGAATCGGATCAGCAATGTTATGACATTTTTCGAATGAATCAAAGAACTTTGATTACAAGATGCTAACTGAATGATATGGATTACAAGAGTCTCACAATGTATACATTGAGGAATCTGTTGTGATGTTTCTTGAGGTGGTTGGTCAGGATAAGACTATTCGGGATATATGTGAAAGATATCAAAAGTCATTGGATCAGTAAAAAGGAAGTTTCACGATGGCTTGAGTGCTCTTCTTAAGTTTGCAGCGGATACACTAAAATAACAATAATACGAGTTTGCAAGAGTAAATCATGTTTTAAGAAATGATGATTGATATTTGCCTTACTTCAAAGATTGTATTGGAGCACTTGATGGAACTCATGTTCTAGTTCACCGTCCAAGTCAATATGCAGAAGCATATAAAAGCAAAAAACAAGATCGTACAATGAATGTTCTTGCTATATGTAATTTTGATATGGAGTTCATATATGCATATCTCGGTGTACCTGGTAGCGCACATGATACAAATGTCTTGACTCATTGTGCGAGGAATGAACCATTTTTCCACATCTGCCTCCTGGAAAGTATCATCTAGTTGACTCCGAATATCCGAACAGGATATGGTATCTTGGTATGCATCGTGGTATGCGATATCATCTTGGTCAATCTGCTAGAGGAGGACCACCAGTTAGTGCACTATAGTTGTTTAACCGAAACTATTCAGGTATGCAATCAGTGTTTGAGATGAAATTTGGAGTATGGGAGGAAAATGGAGGATTTTGGATCGTTAGCATCCAAAGAAGAAGAAGAAGAAGAAGAAGAAGATGGTGATGGTGGTAGTGGTCATATTGTACATGAGCCGACCGGGTGATAGATAGATGGAAGCTTTTGTAAGGACATCACAAATGAATTTGGTAGAGGTCGTTTACCGTATTAAATATTTTAGTTAATGACTTGGTTTTTCTTTGCTTATAACTTTGATTATTATTTATGTTTTATTTATTTAAGACTCGGTGTATTATGTTTATTTATTTCTTTGTTTTCTGATAAATATTTTGATTTCTTATTTTTTTTTAATTTACCTTATGATTTATGACAATTTTTTTCTATTTATATATTTGACTAAAATTTTATTACCAATTAAATATAATATTTTTATGAATGTAAATATATCTAAATTACATATTATTTATAAAAAGATATAATTATAAAAATTTATAAAAATAAAATATGAATCAAATGAAAATAGCCACAATGTCTCCAAAACGAACAACAATATGCGTCTAATGTTAATGTTAGCGTCCAACGCTTCAAATAAACAAAAATCTGCGGTTGCAGTTGCGTCTGCATAACAAAAAACAACCAATATGAATATGACACAGACGCAGCCGCAAGACGCTGCATATGCCAAACAAGCACCACTATTGTTATGGAAGTTACAAAATCAACCTTAATCTCTCCAGCACTCAAGGATCATAACTGTCGACCACCTAAAACTGATGATTTTAATTCTCTCCTGCAAAATCGAACATAGGAGGTGGTGCCTATAAATATATGATACAAACTTTAAAGTAAATATGAATCTGTAGGTGGACGGCAAATTATATCATTACAAAACACTTCGTGTGGCAAAAGTATTCCATCAAGCACAAGGGATATATTATAAAGAGATGTTTAGTCCGGTCATTGAACCACCTATAATATGTTTAGTTCTAGGTGTTTCTATTGAGAAGGACTGATGTATTCATTAGTTCCAGGTGTTTCAATCAACAAGGAATGGTGTACTAGTCATATTGGTATTAACAATGCATTAATGCATGGACACCTTGAAAAAAGATTTGAACCCAGATGAAGTTCTGACCATTATGTATACATGGTTCTGCGATTTGTATTTTTGATAAAGATTGCCTTAACTAAGTCTGCAAACTCAAGAAAGTAATGTATAACATTAAGAAACTACCACAGGTTATGCAATTCCACTTCAAATGTCTCTCTATTTATACTTCACTTGTCTTGTATTCTCATATTTGTTCTAGTGTATCTATAAAATATGCTCATCACTAAGAATGATAACTCGAAGATCAGCGGTTCATATCATTGGTAAGTGATCGCTTCTCATTGTAAGACATGGATGAATTTATTTTTGGGGGTGAAAGCAGATCATTGTAACGAACAATTTGTACCAATTGGGAGTACAACAAGATCTGTTTCATCGAGTTTCTAGAATAGAATGATTGAGTTGTATCTGAGCAAATAACTTAGAGACTGGAGCCGGAGTTGAGATAGGTTACTTGGAGTCTAAGCCGTCGAAGATGTACTGTGAAGAAGGGAAAACTCAATGTGGAGAATTTCAAAAGGCTTAGCAGAGTTTTAAGAAATATTTTAGTTTGTGATATTTGTGAACATCTCTTTGAGGAATATGGCTAGTCGACTTCTTATCATGTATAAGTAAAAGAGTTTTGCGCCATGTCTTAGGATGATTACTCAAAATGATACTTTTCATAAGTGGGTTTTCATAACTTGTAAGGTTAGTTTAAACATAAAAGAAAGCCAAAGGAAAGGGGTTTTAGGTCTTGTGTTGGATCTTATGACGTGTGATGCTATTTCAACAAGTCAAGGTATTCTTGATCGAGTATTCAGTTTAAAGTGACTTGTAAATTTCCTTAAAAGAATTCTAGTAAAATACATATCCTTCTAAAGAAAATTTATTGTGTACTTTGTGTTACAGTTCTTTATGTGGCTATTAAAATTTACATTCTCCTCACTCAAAGAAATACACTACAAATCTTCTCAGACGTGCCACATGTAATCCATCCTCTTCTCATATGACTTCCTCATGTCAGCTCACGATCTCCTATAATGTATAAGCAAGTGAGCTTTACCTTGTGCATTAAGATGCTTACTTAAAATGGTATTCTTGGCATAAGTGGTTTTTCATAGGTTATAAGGTTAGTGGAAACACAAATGGGTAAGGAGAAATCGGTTTTAATCATTTTGGATCTTATACTTTTTTTTCAAACTTTGCATTTTGGATCTTATACTTGTGAGGCTATTTCAACAAGTTAAAGTGTTCTCGATCTTGTTGGGTGTTCGGTTTAAAGAGACACTTGTAATTCAAAAACCAAACCCTAAACCCAAACTGTAAGCTACAAAATCTAAACCCAAAATACAATAATCTCAAAATATGAAATTGATTTACATTATTAATGTGCAACATTGAGATAATATATTAAATTGCAGAAAACATATGACATAGCAGAAAATAAATGTTGTATCTATTAATACAACTTATGTGGTTCAATAATTATAAACCGGTTAATAATATATGTAGCTAATCTCTAACTATAAATCGGTTAATAATCTATGTAGCTAGTCTCTAGTTTTATCGGATTTTTTCACGGAAAATCATCGGTAATAAATTAGTTATCGTTTTGAGGAGTTTCCGAGGAGAACCACCAATGAAAATTACCAAAAAAAAAAACTGTTGAAATTTGTGAGGACTGTGTCGTCGCAAATTTTTCTGATTATATAATTTACTTTTCCTACTTGTAAATTGAAATCCATTGAATTTCCCGGTTACACTTCAATATTTTAGTTTCTAAGCACAAACCGAGAAATCTCCGCCGTCAGAACCACCTTCCATATATTGAAAGCTCCGCGGTGATTTTTTTCTCCGCAACCTTATAAAAAAAATAAGGAAATAAATAGAAAATTGGATACTTTATTGAACTGATTGAAAGCCTTTATATATAGGCATAAAAACGAAGAAGATCTACTAAACTTTATTCTCGAAACTAACAACGAACCTAATCAAAGATTATCCCAAATTAATGGTAATTAAAAAACTAAGCTAAGAGACTTAGTTAAAGTGTCTAAGTCAAATATGAAGTGTATTTTCTTAACACGCTCCCTTAATCTGAGGTCTGCAGAAATCAGATTATTCAGCATCCATTGACGAACAAACTCCAAGCATACTACGAAGCTATGAACGTATCTTGTTTGAGAGGCTTTGTTAAAATGTCTGAAACTTGGTCTTGGCTTTTGCAGAACAACAAATCGATCATACCATCATTGCAGAGCTCCCGTAAAAAATGATAACGCACGTCTATGTGTTTGCTCCTTGCGTGAAGAGCATGATTCTTTGAGATCTTGATAGCTGAAACATTATCACAGAATATTGTTGTTGGACCTCTTTTCTGCGGTTGAACTGTCTCCATTAATCTCCTCAACCAAATATCCCGACAAGAGCACAACGAAGCTGCAACATATTCTGCTTCTATAGAAGATAATGTGGCTATTAGCTGTTTTTTCGAACACCAAGATATAGCTCCGGAATTCAGCATTAAAACATAACCATAAGTACTCCTACGATCATTAAGATCTCGAGCATAGTCACTAACTGTATAACCAAGCAAATCCTTCTCATTTTTCTTGTAAAGTATTCCAAAGTTAGATGTACCTTTCAAGTATCGAATTCGCTTTGCTGCAACAAGATGAAACTCTGATGGAGTATCAATGTAAGACTTATCATGCTAACATGATTGGTGATATCTGGTCTCCTTGCCGTTAGGTACATGAGGCTGCCAACGATCTTCTTAAACTGTGTGGCATTGACCTTTTTCCCTCCATTTTCTTTGATCCGCTTCAAACCAACTTCAGTAGGTGTAGAGACTGAGTTGCAAATCATCATCTGAAACATGCTTAGAATCTCGAGTATACTTCCGTTGAGATATAAAATAACCATCAGCCACATGCTTGACCTCAATACCAAGAAAATAATGCATGAGACCCAAATCACTCATTCCTCCATCATGCTCTTTAAAATCTTCAAACATGCTTTTGTCATTGCCCGTCTATATCAAATCATCAACGTATAAATACACAATTAGTAAACGATCATTATCACCATGCTTGGTGAAAATCGTGTGTTCAGACGGACATTTCTTAAACTCCTCTCTCGAAAAGAAAGCATTGATACGACCATACCAAACTCTTGGAACTTGCTTAAGGCCATATAAAGCTTTTTTCAGTTTAAGTACTTTACCCACATTACTAGGTGATGCATAGCCTCGAGGATGATCAACATAAACTTTTTCATGAAGCTTACCATGCAAAACTACAGATTTAACGTCTAACTGAAATATTGACCATGAATAATGAGCAGCCATAAAGATTACCAGTCAAATGGTGTCTAGTCTAGATACGGGAGCAAAACTTATGTGTAGTCAACTCAATACTCATGTTTGTATCCCTTAGCTACAAGGCGTGCTTTGAATTTACCAACTCCATCGTCTTTGTTAAACTTTGTCTCATAAACCCATTTTACTCCAATGCATTTTTGCCCACGTGGAAGATCAGACAACTCCCAAGTATTGTTTCTTTCGATGGACTTAATTTTTTCATCCATAGCTATCTTCCATTTTCCATCTTTTGTCATTGTACGTGATTGGATCACAATCCGCGAACAAGACAAAATGAGTTATAGACTCGTCATCTGACAGCTCATCTCCACTCATGTAATCAAGCATCAATGCTGGCCTTTTCTTCACACGTTGAAAGTGATCATTATTTTCCACAGGCTGATCAGTACATCTGTCCCCATTTGAACCATTTTTTATTGTCCTCCGCAGTTGTCACCACTGGAGCATCTTATTTATCATTGTTTTCCACGTCTGCATCAATTAGCTTCTGTCCAGATTTTTTATTCCAACTCCATGTATTTTCTTTAGTATTTTCTTTATCAAAAGTAACATCCCTCCTGACCAAGATTTTTTGTGTGAGAGGATTATACAGCTTGTACGCTCTCACTCAAACCTAAAAAAGATGCACTTCTCAGCTTTGTCATCTAGCTTCTTTCTCCTCTCATCTGGTATGTGTGCATATGCAATGCACCCAAAGACTTTGAAATGATCCATGGATGGTTTTCTGCCACTCCAAGCTTCTTCCGGCGTCACGTTCTTCACAGCAAAGGTTGGGCTTCTATTTAGCACATGAACACTCCAACTAGCAGTTTCTGGCCAGAATGTTTTGGGAACTTCTCCAGTTGATAAAATGCTTGTCATCATGTTGAGGATTGTCCGATTCTTCCTCTCCGGAACACCATTTTTCTGTGGTGAATATGGTGCTGTGAGGTGTCTGCATATTCCATTCATATCGCAAAACTCACCAAATTCGTTTGACCAGAACTCACCACCACGATCTGTGTGCAAAGTCTTTATTCTCCTCTCTATCTCATTCTCAACTAGAGCTTTGAAGCTTTTAAAAACAGTTAAAGCTTCAGATTTTTCGATCAAGAAGTATATCCAAGTTTTTCTAGTCAATTCATCAATGAATGTGTTCAGATACCTTTTACCATCGTTGGATGTTGGAGTTTACGGGACCACAAATGACTGAGTGGATTAGCTCCAGAGTTGCCTTTGCTCTTGACAGAGTCATCTGTGGGTAGCTTCCTCTTGGTGTTTGTCAACAGCACAAGTATCACATACGTCATGTGAATCTGAAATTATTGGCAAGCCATCCACCATGTTCTTCTTGTGAAGCGTTTGGAGTCCTCCAAAATTTAGATGACCGTAACATAGATGCCAAAGCGGTGAAGGGTCCTTTGACTGTGTTGCCAAACAAGTTTGAGTCTTCTCTATTTGCAGTCGAAACAATCTGTCGGAGGACATGGGAACAACGATGATCGAGACTTTCACGGTGTCGTAAATCTCACATGCTCCCTTCTGAATTGTTATGACATAACCATTCTCTTGAAGCTGGCCACAACTCACTAAGTTACACTTCAAGCTTGGAACATAGAGAACGTTGGATATGGTCTCCACATACCCATTTCTCGTTTTCAAATGAATATCTCCTTTTTCTTTGACACTAACAATAGAGCTATCTCCAAAGCTGACAGTTGTGTGATGATTCTTATTTAGAAGGTGGAAGAATGACTTTTTTCCACACATATGGTTGCTGCAACCGGTGTCGAGGTACCAGACATCAGCTTTGATACTCCTTGGCTTGTAAGTCATCAACAAAATCTCTTTCTTCTCTTCTTCTGTTTCTGTGAAATTGGGAATTCTCCATTCTTCTTTGTTTCTTGGCATTTTGGTGTAGCATCCAGAACGGTAATGTCCGAGCTTATGGCAACGAAAGCATTCTACTTGTGTTTTTTTTTCAAACAAACCTTGACAGTTGTTGCTTTCAGTAGTTCTCCATTCACCATTGTCTGATCCTCGGCCTCTTCCTTTTCCACGACCTCTACCCCAATCTGCAGATCGATTTTCTAACCATGGTTTTGAATCAACCACCACCTTGAGAGATTGTTCTTCTTTTTCATGGACAATCTTTCGTTCATGAACCTGTAACATCCTTGTAGCTCATCAATGGAATAATTCTCTATATCTTTTGATTTTTCAATTGCACACACCACAGAATTGAATTTTGGTGACATAGAGCGAAGAATTGTCTCAATGATCACGAGATCTTTGATCTTGTCTCCAAGTTTACACATCTTGTTGACGACTGCCAGCGTTCTTGAGAAATACTTTGAAACGGTCTCTCTCTCCTCCATCCGATGTTGTTCAAACTCTACTCGTAGAGCTTGAAGTCCCAAATCTCATTTGATGTATCTTTGCTAAGAATTGTTTCGAGAATTGTTCGATCTATGGCTTGGAAAATTCTTCGCCTTTAGATCCTTCAGCTTTACTGCTTCAGACTCTGATCTTTGGACTGCATTCGGTGTTGAGTCAGATCTCTGTACTGGGATTCCTTCATAAACAACTTGCCAATATTCTTGAACTTTATTCTAATTCACCCTACTACCTCTTACAAAATTCTAATATATCCATTCCTAATTTTGATTTTATTTTCTATTTTCTTTTAAAGCCAAAACGTGGTTCAAAGACCATAGAATCCTTAATAAATCAGTAGAATTACTGACCCAACCATAACAATCTCGGATCACCCCACCCATATAGAATTAAAAGTAAAAAGAAAAAGAAACAAATTCTAAAATCTGCTTTCTCTTTGTCGTCGTCTTTCCGGTTAGATTTTTTGATGGGTTAATTTGTATAATAACCATTATACAAAAAGAATTAACAAAATAACCATCTCTTGAGAACTGTGTCAATTTCTGATACAAATAGACAACACAATCCTTCTGCGCGTGTGAGTGTATATAACTTTTTTTTGAAACAATGCGTATATATAACATACAATAACAAAATTCTATTCTATATATGATACTGATATAGAATAGATTGTTTAAACAAAAATATAACTAAAGAGAATTGATTTCTTTTAGTAGTAGTATATTAAACTGAAAAGTGAGTAAAAAAACAAAAGATTCAGGTAGAAGAAATGAGAAAAAATATAAAAAGGGAAATGAAGAGATGAAATAAATAATGAAAAACAAAGAGGAGAAAAAGGAAGATATTGAAGAATGAAGAAGAAAAAAAATGTAGAGATATGGTGAGAAAAGTGGGAGTTAGGATTGAGATGGAGAAAGAGGAGACATAAGAAAAAAAAGAATGAGATGAAAGAAAAGGGGTGACGAACAAGAAGAGTGAAAGGTGAGAAAAAGGAAGAATAGTAAAGAAAAAGATGATGAAGAAGAAGATGAAAGAAAGGTGAAAAAGAATAAAGAAGAAAAAGAGGATGATATATTGTAACATACTATACTATGTCATTAAAATAGAATAGGATATAGTATTTACATTATATTAATACCGATAACATATCAGTTGTTTGAGGAAAACATGAGAGAAAGTCTAGAGTTTTAGTCGAGGTAAAACTCTATCAATTCGTATCAAGTTCTTTTTAATATATATGTTATTTTTCATTTCAAGTAACTATTAAACTATTGTATGTTCTCAAATAAAATAGAACAAACCAAAATATAAAATATAACATACTTCATACATATCATTGTTCATCTTTTCCAATTATGAGTCACATCTTCGTTGTTATATTTTGAATTATCAAATCATTAACCACTGAAATGTTTTTCTAATATAACAGAATCCTAGCAAAATTATTTATATTAAAATGAAGATTGATATCTATTCTATTTTTAGAAACAAGAGAATATAGAATAGACCATACGGTTCATCTTCTCCATTTCGCTACACCTTTTAAAAATCTGAAGAGATTACGTTTGTATTGGATCAAGAGCTTGTTCCCCAGAAAAATCTTGACTTTTGAATTATATTGATGGGATACAACTATTTATATTATCATGAATTCCACATTCTATTATGTTTGTTAAAACCACAAAATATAGAATAGAACATAGTCAACATACATAAAGATTCAAGTTCATCTTCTCGAATGCAACACATCGTTGATTCGGGGTTGGTGATGATGCTTTGTTTTGGTGAGAACTGATCGGATCGTGGTGGAATTAAGGCATGTTCTAGTGTTAAGGCAAAGGATCGAGTATACGCGAAAACTTGATCACATAAAGATAGTGAAAATCATTTTACTTCAACCAAAATATTACAAAAATCGATGATTCACTTTCTTTACTTTTACTGAAAATAAATGAAGCTGAGAACTGCATAATTGAAAACGACATAAGCTTAGGTTGGAAGAAACGACACAATAGAAATCAATTCGTTTTGTCAAGAAAGAAAGAAAAAGAAGAAATGCATATAAAAAAAAAAGAAAAAAAAAAGATGAGATCTTTGATTCACACGCAATAAGGGTAATTTTTATCATTTATACATATTATATATATTATATCGTAGCCACGTATTTGTTATGGTTACTTTCCACATTATCATTTTTTTAGTGTCATTCTTGCTAATTTCCCTTTTTCGATCTCAGCATTTTTTTTTCTTTCTAAAGATGAATTGACTTCATCGTCATGGGGAACTGGTCTGATTGATCCGGGCTATCCTTTCAGACTCTCCTTTGCACGCTCAACCGAACTTGTTTGATCGATCTGCCGTCGCATGGGTTGGAATATACCTTCGTTGCTCGGCGGAATGCGAGGTTCAGATCGCAGAGGAATGGCTGGAGAAGCTCTCTTCGTGTACGTACGACAAGGAGTACGTGCTGAAGCGTAACTCGAGAACAAGCACTCATGTCTTGGTTCTTGGCTGCCAGGTTGTGTTAATGCAAGAACTCCAAGGAATGATCGACGTTGTCCCTGAAGCCAAGCCTTGGGACATTCCGTAAGTCTTTCTTTATTTGTCTTCTCTACTGTTGTTTTGCGTTGTGACGATAAATCGCTTTGGAAAGCTCAGTACTTTATAGACGATTTCCTGCTTTTCAATTGAATGTATCTTTTTTGGTTGATTCTTCTTCCATTATATGGTTTCTATCTCTTGGACATTAGTGGATTTTGTTTAAAGTCAAGCAACAACAAGATTAAAGTTGGAGGGGTTATAGATGGTTTTATATCAAGTTTGTTAAAGAAATTTGAAAAGTTCAGGAGGTTAATGAACACGTTGTATTGAATTGTGGCTACATGTTTTTAGAGTTTTTGGTTGTCTTTTTGGCTCAGTTGACAAGTACTTAACGCATGAATAAGCATGATTAGCATAGATTCCCATGTAGAATGATGTGCCTCGTCAGAATAGGAAAGAGTTCTCTTTATAGTTCGGTACACGAAGACAACACCACTGCATTCACTTGCGCTACCTGCCTTGGATACTACAACTTTGACGTCACAGTGAGTATACTGTAACTCATGCACATTTGTATTAAAAGCAAGTATTGTTTCAGTGGTGTTGTGTGTTTGTGTTTGCAGAGTTTCATGTTGTGTGTGTTGACTCGTGGTTAACCTCATGGAGAACTTTCTGTCCAGTGTGCTAACGGGACAAAAAACTAGCAATGGCGAGCCACCAGCTTCAGAGATGTTGTTCCTCTCATCCGCTGCTTCTTCTTTCCACTCTTCCTCTGCACTCTCTTCATTCAGATCACAACAATATTGATTGGTCCTTCCATGGGGTCATTAGACTCATTACCAACTTCAGTTTCATCCTCAAATCCATCCATGAAGACCCTTTGTTATGATTATCGATGTGATGCTTCTCTCTTTCTCTATGTACATATCTTCGTCTTATGTGTTGTGTGTGGCTATGTTTATCTCTGGTTTTGTAGTTGATCGACTGGCTATGTATATCCTCCAGTTAATTATAGCTTCCCCACAAACAACAGCATTGTTCCATATTCTTCACATATGCAGATTTTATTTTTATAAGAAACACAAACAATTCAATACAGAATCTAAAAGACTACACAAGCATTTTTCAGAGATTGCAGAGTAAGAATAGAAAGAAGCTTAAGGGTAGAAAGAAAAAAAGTCAAAAGAGAAAAAAAGCTTATAGTGTTATAAATTAGGTTATTTAATAATGTAAAAATGTTATTTAAGGATTTTGGTTTTTGTATGTTTAAAATTCAATATATAAAATTGCTTTTATTTGTTGTATATATCGGGAATCTCTTTCTTCAAAAATTTGCATTTAACTCCTATTTATAATTTTTTTTTTAAAGTATTAAACCATACATTTAAAACATGTATACCATAAACTAGTATTATATTTACAACTAAGTGAAGTAAACATAAATATAAAAAACACTAAGTGCAAAAAAAGTTTTGAACTAGTTTTACTAGGTTTTACTAAGATAAATATTAAAAAAATACAAACATGTCTAAAATGTGTATAACATATTTAACACATGTTATTGAAATATAACTTATAATTTACTCATTTAAATTATCTACATGCCATATATTAAAATAACACTATTATTATATTTACATTTAGTAATATCCAAGGTAGTAGTAATATTATCTTGTTCATAGTAATACTTTTGTAAATTTTAACATTTATTAGTAATATCACGTGAAAAATAAATTATTTCTAGTAAAACCAATGCATTTAGAAAATTTTAGATCGTATATAATACTTTCGCAGAGACAAAATTCTGAAAATATGTAATTTGTGTGATTCATCTTATTATGACTTCACCAACAAGACATTAAGCATATAAGTATAAGAATGTTTGTTGTAGAAAAGATAAGTTTTCTAAAAACTTAAAAATATTAAAGATTTAATGAGTAATTTGATATCTAAACACATATATGGACATATAATTCCAGTATATATAAATTATATCGACTAATAATTTATAATAAGCCGAAAATATAAAGTTCTTAGAAATATGCATAATACATAGTAGTACAAGGTAATTCAAGGTAGTTCAAGGTAATACTAATAGTGCTAGTAGTCCACAATACACATAAAAATCCTAGTAATTCTAGTAGTCCACAATACACATAGTAATTCGAAGTAATACCAGTAGTATCTAACAGTTCAAACCATAAGACAAGTTACTCGGTGGTGGCAAAATTATTCCCACAATCAAAATATTCATAAAAACATATGTCTCTCCTTCCACTGCTTCTGCCTCTTCCCCTTTTTTTTTCTTCGTCCACGAGAGTCTTCGACTGGTGGAAACCTTTCTTTTTGTGTGGGTTCTTTCTTTGTTTTAAATTATTGAGGATGCACTTTAATTGCTCTAATTTCATCTCATTCATATTTATGAGGAACGTAATAGATTGTCCTCTAATACACCAATGTATAAACCTCCACCTAATAGTATTTCATACAACTCTTGTAAATGGAGGTCTTTTCCTACGCTCAAAAAATTGGCAACGGCTATATTATGCACATACACATTACACAATCATAAATATTTTACATTGATATAAAAACTTATTATATATTCAAAACATTTAAATACATAAAGTTTAGAAAACAAATTTTGAAACAAAACAAATAAAAAGATAATATCAAATCTTAAAATCTATATAAAATAATAGATATCCTTCCTTTTCATGAAGAATGTAATATTGATATTTTTACAAAGATTAAAAATTATTTTTATGCTTTCATATTATTTATAAATACATATTTTAATCAAAAAAATATAAAACAAAAAAAATTGATCCAAACATTGTATATATTAAAGTCAAATTAGATATAACTGAATTAGAATTCTAAAATTATATTAAATATTATAACAAGAAAAAGTGTCAAATTATTTTTATGAAACAAAATCAATATTATTTAATAATTTATATACATTTTTGAATCAACTATAATAAAATAGTAAAATATAAGAAATAATCTATTTTAAATTTGAAAGATTTTATATTAAAAAAGAAAAAAACTTTAATTTTGGGAAAATAATTTATATAAATATTTTATTAAATTTAATTTTAAATTTAATGTATTTAAAGAAAATAATTTATTTTGTTATTTTAGTATTTATAAAATTATTATTTTTAATAATTTTTATTATTTGTACCTGTGAAAAAAAATCATATTATTTTAGCTATATTGATCATCAATATTTCGTTGAAAAAAATATACTTTTAGAAAAAAAATGCTGAAATGTGTAAATAATTTAGAAGTGAAATAATACTGAAATAATTTATTCTGTTATTTGTTAAAGATTATTAAAATATTAATATAATATTTATAGTAGAATTTTCTATTAAAGAAAAAAAATGTTTACATTCTCTGGTAGAATGATTGAAAAAAGACAGAAAAGTAAATAAATAGAAGTAATTAAAATTAATGGTGGCAAACCAAAAAAAGTAAGAAAAGAATTTGTCACATGTAAAAGAGAAAGAAAAAAGAAAAAAATAATTATAAGAGACCACCAAAACAATTTGATCGGATGGAAGAAAAAAATATAAATGGAATCCATAAAAAGATTTATAAAACAAAAAGAAATAAATAGAAAAGAAAAGAAAGGGCAATAATGTACATAGAAAAAGAGAGGGGCAGTGAGAATGAAAGGGGATAGTGAGAATATTATTTTTCTAAATGGGGTATTTTAGATTACTCTCCAATATTCTTTTGATCTCAAATTTTTTTTTCCATTAACATACTCCAATGATCATAGTGACCATCAAAGCGAGGGATTGAAGGCTGAACAAAAATCTCTGATGTCATCTTTCAAAAGAGAGAAGAAAAATGGAAGAGACTAGAGAAGACGACAAGATGAATTTTTTTTTTATATATCTTTAAGCATAAACTAGAATAGAACCCGCGTCAAGCGCAGTTAAGTTTCATTTTTGTAGTTAAACATTTATTTTGTTTTATATTATTTAATTAAGAAAATAAATTTTAAAAGATTTTAAGAAGATTTTGTTAGAATTTTAAAAAGATTTTTTTTATTCTATTTGACAAAAATATTAAATATTTTATATGTAAAATTTTATGAAAATTTTAAGGGATGATCCAAATCAAAAATCACAAATAAAAAATCATAGTACTCTAATTTAATAGATTAGATATTTCTGTTTTTTTAGAAGATCACGTTTAATATTAATTGACTTATTATTAACTAACTAACATATGAAAATTTGATTTTGATTTATTTTGTTTAGATTTAAGATCTCATACCCAAATATATTTTAGATTTGGTAACAACAAATCGGTATAATTTCTTAGAATCTACTCCGTGATGGCATAATTATCTATTGTTATAATTGTTTATATTTTCATAATTTACGGTGATATCAATTATAAAAAATAAATTTTATTTTTTCAAACAATATAACACAATTTTGGATCCATAAAGCATCTAATCTTAATCATGTTTTTAAAAATCTGCATGTTATTTTGAACTATAATGGAATATAGTTAAAAATAATTATTATGTTTTATTTGTATCTACTCTATTAAATAGTAGATCGAATAACATAGTTGTACTCAAGAAAACAAATGTTACAGTTCTAGTCTATAAGATCAGAATGCATGTTTATTGCATTTATAATTATTGCAGTTCTATTCTATAATGTCAGTTATATTCTATAAGATCAAATTATATAAAACAAAATTATTGCAGTTCTATTCTTCATATGACCTTGCATAGCACGAGTCGTATTCTAAACAAAAATATAATTTTATCAATGGATGCTGAGATGATTAACAGTAGTTGAAAAAAGTTTGAAACCCATAAAAAAAATATGACACATATGTAGAACAAACATCAATCTTGACTTTCAAGCATCTATGGTTTTAATATAGGTTAACTGATATTAGCAAACATTAGGATATATATTTAATATAAGCTATTAAAGGATATGTAGAAATAATATAGTAGATGTTAATTAATTGTTAAGTCACAACATGTCCAATAGGTCCAAAACAAAATGATGCCAAGGTAATTTTTAAATAGAACTCTAAATTAATAGATTAGATAATTAGAAAACTAGATATTTTATTGAATTGATTGAAAGTCTTTATATAAGCATACAACGAAACGAAGACGATCTACTAAACTTTATTCTCGAAACTAACAACGAACCTAATCAAAGATGAGAAATTGCAATGTATAACAATAAAAAAAAATATAATTCAACATATAACAATATCAATTTTATGGCTAGAATATACAATGTATATTTATGTAATATTACAATGTTTACCTCTATAAATCTCAGCCTTTAATTTTTTTTTCTTTTTCATTATTTTTTTTCTTTTTTTCTTTTCCCCTTTCATTTTATTTGATCTATATTTTATTTACTAATATAATTTAGCCAAAAAGTAATATCAAAATAAAATATACATATTTTTATTTATGTATTTTGAAAATTTTCAAACGGATATATATTTCTTTCAAAATAAATAGATTATTATTAACAAAAATATATTATTCTATTCTATATTATGTATATAGAATAACACTTATCAAAATCTCTCTCATTCTTCAAATATATCTCTCTCTCCCTCCCTTCCTCTCTCTCTTTCCTTCCTTCCCTCCCTTCCTCTCCCTCCCCTCTCTCTCTCTCCCTCCCTCTCCCTCCCTCCCTCCCTCCCTCCCTCCCTCCCTCCCTCTCATCTTGTTGTATTTCATAGACCACCAAACTATTCTATTTGCACATAGTAAATAGAATAGACACAACTGGTAAACTTTATTAATGCGTGGCTTACACACATACTTGCGGTGAAAGAGTAAAATGTCCAACCATATGCATAAATGTCACATCTCATCCTTATGGTTATTTTCTTAATTTATTTTTTCCTTATGGCTAGTACACCAATTTACCCATCAAAGATTATCCCAAATCATTCGGTAACTAAAAAGACTAACCTATGATACTTCGTTAAAGTGACTAAGTCAAATATGAAGTTTGTTTTCTTAACACTCCTTACTCTGTCGTTTACGATACCACAATACTCTTAACTCTGTTTCTTTTGATTTCTTTATAGATTGATGATTGCTACAAACGCCCAGCATGAACGATTAAGATCTGTTAAAAACAGAGCACAAATGATTCAGGAATTGTCAAAAACAGAGCATGAAAGATTTAAAAATTGTCAGAGAAAAAACACAAAACCCAAATTATCTTGATAGTTTTCTAGGAAATTATTCAGAGATCTCCATTGATTTTTCAGATAATCTATTCCGTCTACTATGGGGCGTAAATACATTAAAATTATCATGCAATCAAATTAAAACAAAGTTTCTGAAATCTCAATTATGAACGCACGCAAGTATGATTCACTTAAGTGGCTTCTTTTTATAGTTTATTATTTATAAATTTATATTTTAATAAAAAAATAATCCATAATAAAGTTAGAATGCAAACTCATAATATTTCATCAAATATTATTTACCATAAATTTAACTCAGATTTTAATAGTATATATGAATATATGAATGAGTACACAATCAATTTTAGAAAATAAAATTAATATTAAATTCTAACTTTTTATTATTATTTTTTTTAAAAAGTTAATCATATTATGTTCTTATGCACCAAGCAGTTTGGTAAGACTGACTCATATTAGAAACTAAATATATGGTATAAAAACTTAACACATATAATTATTTTCCTTAAATATGTTAAACCATTTGTATGGATAAAAGATACAAATGTGTTAGTAGTACAATACAAATATTTAATTTTATTACTGCATATAATATATATTAAAAATATGCTAAACCAATTATAAATATATTTTTATATAAAATTTAGTGTTGGGTAAAATATTATGTTAATGCATATTATATCTGAGTGTTTTTATGATATACAAAACCAAAGATGTATAATTGGTCATTTAAAGATAATTGTTAAACATTAATCAAATAATTGACCCTCTTTAGTCACAAATTTTCTAAGTTATATTATGGATAGCAATATTTGGGTTACTTATCTATCGGTTTTAGTTTTTCTAAGTTTATTTTTATAGTTGATTAAAACAAAGAAACAAATTATAAGTAGTCAAAATTAAGATTAATTTTCTGAAATTTTACATATGGATGATATTCAACTTGCTCATGGCTAGATCGATCGGTTTCGGGTCAAATAGAAAGAACTAATAACTAAAGTTCATTTAAATGATTTTTTATTTAATATACAAAAAGATTTCATTCATGTAGTTTCGAAGATGAGTAAACTACTCATGATATTCCTTCTCAACCCACCTCAATGCTTTGTTTCTAACAGCTAAGGTCTTTAAATAGTGTTTTTCCATCTTCCTAAATCAGTTCTTCTATTTCTTACACATAAAATAATCAGTTCTTCTTCCTCGCCTTCCAAAACCGTCTAATCAAGTTACTTATAGACACCCAAAATTTCTTGTCCACTCTTTTATTAGACGTGATACAAGGGATTCAGCTAATAACCTTCTTGCTAGATTACTTCCATCCTCAGGATATCCTACTAATCCTAAAACTACGACCAAGCAATATATGTTCTATGGATTGGTATGTATGAAACTATACGAAGTCGGGCGTTTACTCGGTAAAATCAGGATATAACCGATTATAGACGACCAAAGTGTGTGATGCTGAAGCCCAGATTGTACAACCAATTATCACTGTTTACAGAGCCATGTGTGGAGTATTCCTGCTCATGGGAAGATGAGACACTTTATGTTGCAAGCTTTGATTGGATGTATTGCGACGACCGAAAGACTCGCTGATAGACACCTGGACACTGATAAGAACTGTTCTAGATGTGGTGACCCTGAGGAAACCATTAACCATCTTCTTTTTTAATGTCCTCCGCCCTTCATAGCTATACTATTTCAAATTGTAGCTTGTCTTCAGTGCATAGTAAAAAACCCCATTCTAATTAATAACTTTAGCCCTTCAAACATGTTTTCGTCGCTTCTTCTCACTCTATCACGGTCTAGAGTTATTATTTTGTTTCTTCACCTTCATCTGATCCTATAGCTCTTCAACATCACTAGCACTCTCCAGATAAACATTGTGACAAATTGGAACCTCATCAGTGAACGCAGCCACATCATTTTCGATGCAAAAAGTATTTTTCTATGTAGCCTCTTTATCATCATATTCTTCGACAAGTGAAGAATTTCATGAAACATCACAACATCCATTGGTTGATATAATGTGTACTATAATCTATATTATTAAAATTGAAGTACCTTTTGGTACTGTTTGGAAACATGAATAACAATATAAATAAGAATTGTTTGGAAACACGGATAGCAACATAAAAAATATTTCATTTTATTTACAAATTTAGCCTTTGCATTTACCATAAATTAAATACTTCAATTTTTTATTTCTTTTTATTTACAGATTCTGCCACTACATTTAAAATAAATTTAAATTAAATAATTACAATTCTAAAGTTTATCTAACCTAATCGATATTCATATGAACATTAAAAAATTTTAGTAAGTTGTTTCATTTTAAAATAAATTAACAAAAACATGTTAATATATGAATAGTACAATTACATCAAGTTGCATCAAGTTATAAATTTTTAATATAATATTATGTACAAATAAAAACAAATATCAAACATCTATATTATAATAAAATATATTATACTCTATATGTAAATTTCAAAACATAAAAACTATACATGGGATATTTTATAAAACTAACGGTAAATCAAACATCCGCGCAGAGCGCGGGTCAAACTCTAGTTTTAATTTATATTATATGTACTCTAGTTCAAGTTAGAATAATAAAATAGTTGTTTGAGGAACAAAAAAATTAGATTGATTTTTTTTTTTGCTCAAAAAAATAATAATAGATTGATTGGCTATTAAATTTAGTTGATTCTAGGATTTTTTTTATATACTTGATGAATAAATAAAACTAATCCAAATAAATTAAGAATTTTTTTTCTGAAATCTCACATATGATTGACACATAAACATAATTCACTTAAAATTTCAACTGTTTCCTAATCAATAGCATTTCCTTTTATAAATCAAATTCTCTTTTTTTTGACATC
The DNA here is from genome assembly GCA_905132885.1 of Moricandia moricandioides. Lineage (NCBI taxonomy): Eukaryota > Viridiplantae > Streptophyta > Magnoliopsida > Brassicales > Brassicaceae > Moricandia > Moricandia moricandioides. Next base: position 20,952 of record CAJHQQ010001289.1, read on the forward strand.
ATATAAACCAAATTCTTATTTCTTGATTTTTTACCCAAAAATATGTAATGAACTAGATATCTATTTTATAAAGTTTTATTCTATTTTTGGATGCGAAAATAAATATTTAGTAAAACATGAGCGAGTCTAATGCATTCACACATAAAATAAATAAAACAAAAATCTGTAATTATGCAAAACCACATCTCACAAATCGAAATGAAAGGAGATATATAGCTTTAAATAGTTATATCATCACATGGGATACAGTGCACTTCTTAAGTATACATACCATCTTTTTTTTTCTTTTTAATTCTTGAAACAAAATCAACTTTATGATAAAAGAATCACAATCAACTCTTATATATCATTGAGGATGAAAAAACCCTTTATATTTCCGTTGGATGTTCTGAGTATTTTCGCCATTCTTGTACTAGGTTCGTGTTTGTGTTTATGATTTTTGCTATATATTATATTTGTTCTTAAAAGAAATAATTTTGATTTTTTTTCTTTCTGTTTCTTTACTGCAGCATATTAATTCATTAATTAATATGCTAAGTTGGTATAAATATTTTGTTATAGTTCATTTCACAGTAAAATTGCATAATTTCGGATCATTTCTTATATGAAATGTCCATACTAGACCTATAAAATTGAATTACAATAATTTGTCTAGGAATTCTGTGTAATTTATTCACCTATTTCGGCTATTTTCTTAATTTAGCACACATATAAGATTTTATTGTATTATGAAGTAAGATTTTTATATATTTCTTTTTTTTCTAAAATGATTTTTTCTAATTTGATTCATGAAACTCTTTTTTTTTTACTTCAGTTTCATTTTTCCTGAATAAATTAATAAGTAAAGCTATAAATTTATGTGTAAGAAATAACAATGATCTATCATTTTACATGTAAATTTACATGATATGTTTAGACTATCTTTATATCAGATTAGTTACCATTTTTTGTATGTCTAAAAATAATCAGTGAGTTTCAATAATAAATGTTTACTATTTATTATATTTTATTAATATGTGAAAAAATTTGAAACCTTTACTTTCACATACTAATATTCAAAGGTGGTTTAAGTGGTGGAGCGAGCAGGGCGACCGCCCAGGGCCTTTGGACAAAAGGAGCCCATAATTGTTTTTTGTGCACCTGGACCCATAAAGTTTATTGTAAAGTTTTTGTATTCTCCCAATTTAGGTTTTAAAGTTACGTTTCCTTGTTTTATACACGGTCATGAAAAATCATAATGCGATACCTTTATTTTTATTTGGTTATTTGCTAACATGTTTTCATCAACGATCATTGTACGCTTTAAGGTGGTCAGGAGGAATCACAAGTGTTTGTGAATGCATTTGTTAACGTGTTCTATTTTTCTAAAGATATTTTGGTTACTTACATACAATTCAACTTATATTAACTGGTCTTTCCCAGCTTTATTTTTTTTCTTTTGGACGTTCAGATTCATATTTCTAAGTGTTATTTTTCATTTTATTTGAATTACTTATTTAATCACACCAAAAGTACTTCAAGTAGATTTGTGACAAGCTTAAGGGCTGATTAAAATTCGAGTTTGATCGTAAGAAAAACGGTACTCAAATAAATTGTTTTGACTATGCCATTAGTTTCTGTTGGTTTTAGATTATGACATTAGTTATTTCTGTGAGAAAAATAAGATATTAGTAATATTACTGTTATTTTCATTTCATAAACTGAGATTCATATTTTATACATAACAGTGGCCGGGGCGACGGGGAATATAGGGCAGGAGAGTCAAAGAGAAGTACATTTGTGTATGGTAATTCCAAATAACCAAAAACCTGGAAAATGTGTAAAGTCAGATTGTAAATCAACGTGTAAGAAGCACACGCGAGGGAAACATCAAATTACGAATAGTTGCATGGCAACCAAGTGCCTGTGCTTTGTCCGTTGTACATCATCTTAATTTTTTTTCCTAAAAAGTCAGCATCTTAATGTTTTGTATATTGACAACAAAATTCTAATTATATTGAAAATTTTATTTTTTTAGAAGGAATATCGTCTAATATTTTAATGTAAAATTTTAAATAAAGTTCAATTTTAATTCGATTGTTTTAATATATTTATAAGTGAGAAAAAGTACTATTGTAAAGTAGAAAATCATTTTTACATGATTTATTAATGAAACAAAAAATAATTCATTTATATATGTGAAAAACTCTTAAGTGATACTTTTTACGAAACAAAGAGAATAATAAATAATGTAGGGTTGGCGATATAGCAATCAAATAAGTTGTCAAATTATGTTATTGTCAAATTATGATATATAATGAAATATAAGATCCTAAGTATGTTCTAAATTGTTGGGGCAAAAATATGTTGTATATTGCAAGTTAATTAAAAAACAATTCACGAACTAAAAATGTTGAAATAGAAAGTCCGCATACGCCGGGTCTAACTCAAAAGAATACGCAGGAAGTTGCACGGAAAATATCATTGACACAACTCTTTCTGAAGAAAGTCAACGAAACATTTCATTCGTAAACAAGAGTTATCTGAAAGAGCGCTTCAAAATAACAAAAACACAAAAGAACTTTTGTATAACAGTGTCATAAAACTAAGCAAACCTCAACATTTTACGAAACAACTCTCGTAAAACTAAAAATATTCAATGTTTCACAAAACGACTTTCATAAAACTAAACAAAACTCAACATTTTACGAAACAACTTTTATAAAATTAAACAAAGCACGACGTTTTACAAAATGGTCTTCGGAAAATCAAACAAGACAATACAAAACGATCTATGGAAGACGAAGCAAGATGAAAATCACCAAAAATTATCCTTCTCTCTCTCTCTAGTTTTTATTTTTGATTGAACATCTGAAAGATGAAGTCAAGCACTTTACGGTTTTGTGATTGGAAAATAGACTTCTACCTCAAAGACCAAGTGGTGAGTCAAAAACTGTTATTGTTAATGCCAAATGACTTTTTGAAAAAGACGAATTTAACTTTATCATTTCGTAAAGCAACATATCGAAGAGAACGTAAACCGCCACTCAGACCAAAATATTAGGATTGATGAAGTAAGCCTCAAAATGGCGAAAGGCATATACACAGTTCATAACATACATAAACTCAACAAGAGTTCGTTTGTTTACTTGCTGAGGCGAAAAAAAAGAAACGGGAAAGAAATTATAAAGAGAAAACTAAGATAAATGAAATGAGAAAATTAAAAGGAAAATGGAGAAGAAAAAGGAACTGAGATAAACCCTAATCTTTTGGAGAATCTGGGCATAAAAGACTTGGAGAAGCTATATAAACAGACATGAGAATTTCAAGAGAGGGGATCCAGACGATAATACTTAAGTGATTTAGTTTAGCTTTAGGGCACTTTGAGATTAGGTGGTAGTCTAGTGCGTAAGAATATTTTACATTTTATGTGACCTATGTATCTATTGGTTTGATATAAAGTTCAAGTTCATATTAATGTTTTTATATTCTAACATAAAAGACGATACTGTGATGGATCGGTTTCGAGTAATGAATTAGAATATGGGTGTATTGATAACCCTCCTACTTTACTTTATGTTTATAAATGTCCTTAATCTCATGATTATATATATATATAAGGAAATAATTTCCATAAGATTAATATATAATATGAGTGTATGTTGTTGTGCAGTTAAAAATAATGAAGAGTTATGTTGATTAATTTAAACCAACACATCCTTGGCTTATTTATAAAAGATCTGCACTTCATAATATAAAACGTATGTGAAGTCTCTTTCTAAGGATATAAAAAACACACTAAAACAAAAGGTCATTAGAAGAGAGATTAAGAAAGATTTGGGATTTCTTTTCCATCAAAGAAATCACCAAAAGGAAAATGTTAAAGGGAAAAACATCAAAAGGTGAAACTACATCCAAGCATGGATCAAAGTTAGTGTTTCTTTCTTCTTCTCTAGAATTATTAGGGTTGAATTAATCTAAATTTAAAATATGGTCTTGGGTAGATTTCGTAATAGAAATCATAAATTAATCTTACATTTGGTATCAGAGCAATTCTAGATTTTATTAATTCACCCATTAGGCATTTAAAAAAAATTATGAACATATACGGCTTTTTCGTTTTTATGTGTGTTCATAATCCACCTTCATATTATCATAATTGGATGGATAAAATAGAACATATAATTATTGCATGCATATGTGTTCTGGAAATTAACGTATAGATGCATGAACGGGTGCTTTAGAAAAATAGTCATTTGTAAATATTAAACAACCGCATCGCTGACCGCGTATTGAATCACTTGTTTAAGTGGGGGATCAGTTTTAATATTGACGGTTATTGAGCTGATTAATAAACCACAGTTAATAAACGTGACAATATGGATCTAGTTATGAAATTTTGTGTACTTATAATAGATTCTGGAAGAATTAGTGACATCATTGTCGGATTTGTTATTGTGGTACAACACTTAAATTTCCATTAAAGATATGTCACAAACGACGGGTTGTCGTCACTACAATAACTGTGAACGAGCATGTGTATGAACGGATGCCTTCTCTTTATATATTCTGGAATTTTGTTCATGCACATGCATAAAGATTGCGTGTTAAATTCTAAAATTTTAGGGATGTTTATTGAAAAGTCACCATTTAAAAAAAAACATCATGAACGATTTGTAACTTTTGGTTAAGTTATGATGATCTTTTGTTTGGGTACCACACATAAAGGACTAAGAAAAAACTAGATTATAATATTTTATTAATTTCAAATATTATAGTTAAAATATTTATTTAAAATGCTTCCTCTGCATTTAAATAATAAGATAATTTATGTTATGAAATATTAACAAAATAATAATAAAAAAGTTATGAAATATTAACATAATATTATAATAAATTTTAATATTTATATAGTTTATAACATGTTCGTCACCAAAGTGACCTTGTTATTTAATTAAAAATAAAAAAATTAATAAAAGTTTATAATTGATATGATCAAAGATGCTAAATGACATAAAAATTTGATCGATCAATTAATTTATTATTTATATTTTAGGAGGTCACCCAAAGGTGGAACATTGAATATAATTAGTAATAAGAAAAGAATTAATCATTTCTTACTATAGTCAATAATATGTATATCCAAAGATAACATATTTATTTGATTAGTGGATGATCGATTAATATTAAAGTGGATATGATTAGCATCACTCAAAGTACTTGTATTTAAGTATTGCCCAAATGTTACTTAAAATACAAGTTTTAGGGTTCTATTAGTCTGAATATATATATTAGAGTCTCAAAGCATTAACGGGTAAACATGTATGAATGCTTGCAGCTTCATCAAATGTGTTTGCATCTGCTAACTCTGTGGTAAAGTTTAATGGCCTCAACTATGGTGAATGGTTCGAGCAAGTCTAGTTTACACTGGGTGTAATGGCTTTGGACTCCGTCATACTAACTGACCAGGAACCTTCACCTATTACAGTAGATAGCTCTAAATTTGAAAAGTCTCGCTATGAGAGATGGGAGTGATTTAACAGGCTGAGCTTAAACCTTATGAGGTTGACGATGGCGGAAAGTATTAAGCCATCAATGCCTAAGACAGAGAAAGCAAGGGAATTCATAGAGAAAATTAAGGAGTGTTCACAATCAGAACTGGCTGACAAGTCGATTGTAGGAAGTCTCATGAATGAGCTAACTACAAAGAAGTTTGACTGGTCTCAACCAATCCATGATCATGTGACGCACATGTCTAATCTGGCATCAAAGTTAACGACCTTATGAATGGAGGTACATGAGCAGTTCTTGGTTCAATTCATCATGAACTCTCTACCTCTTGAATTTAGCCAGTTCCAGGTGAATTACAACACCATTAAAGATAAATGGAACTTTAAGGAATTAAAGGCTATGTTAATTCAAGAGGAGGGGAGATTAAGGAAGATGAAAGATCAAGTTGCTAACCTCGTAGGTCTTGGAAGTGCCAGTAGCAGCAAAAGAACATCAAGTAGAAAGGACAAAATGAATGTTAAGAACTTCGTGAAAGGACCTCAAAGTCAAATCCAGAAGAAAAATAAGTGTTTCTTTTGTAAGAAAGTATGACACTTCAAGAAGGATTGTCCTAAAAGGAAGGGTTTGTTCGACAAGAAAGGTAAACATTACAGCTTTGTTTGCTATGAAATGAATCTTGTTGAAGTTCCTAATAATACTAGGTGGTTAGATTCTGGTGCTACTACTCATGTTTCTCATATTAAATAGGGATTCAGTTCGATCAAGCCCATAAGAGGACCTGAACAATATTTGTTCATGAGAAACAGGATGAAGGCACAAATAGAAGGAATTGGGACGTATAGATTGATCTTGGACACTGGAAGTCATGTGGATCTTGAAGGGTGTCTCTATGTACCTGAGTGTGCTAGAAATCTTGTTTCTGTTAGTAGGTTAGACAATTTAGGTTTTAGTATTAAGGTTGCACATGGTGTTTTCTCATTGTGCCGAAATGATTACTTTTATGGTAATGGTACTTTATTTGATTCACTTTATAAGTTTAACCTTGATGCAAAATTTTCTGAATCCCTATTTAATGTTGAAAGTCGAGGCATTAAGCGTACCGCAACTAATGAAAATTCTGATTTCTTGTGGCATCAACGACTAGGTCATATTTCCAAAGAAAGAATTATGAGGTTGGTAAAGAATGAAATTCTTCCTCAATTAGATTTCAGTGACCTAGATGTATGCATAGACTGCATTAAAGGAGACGAAACATACTTTAAAGAAACCAGCCGCAAGAAGCACTCAGCTTCTTGAGTTAATACACACTGACATATGTGGCCCTTTCGATGCTCCTTCATGGAGTGGCGAAAAATATTTCATCACTTTTATTGATGATTACTCACGATATGGATATATCTATCTACTCCATGAAAAGTCTAAGTTTGTGAATATTGTAGCGGTATTCATTGATGAAGTAGAAAGGCAATTAGATAAAAATGTTAAAGTAGTGAGATCTGATAGAAGTGGTGAATTTTACGGAAAATTCGATGAAAGTGGACAATGTCCTGGTCCATTTGCAAAATTACTTGAAAGTAGAGGCATTTGTGCACAATACACAATGCCTGGTAATCCTCAGCAGAATGGTGTAGCTGAGAGGCGGAACCGCACCTTAATAGAGATGGTTAGGAGCATGTTGAGTAATTGCTCTTTACCCCTCTCGTTGTGGATATATGCATTAAGAACTGAAACGTATGTGCTTAACCGGGTTCCTAGTAAGGCAGTTCCTAAGACCCCTTATGAATTGTGGACGGGAAGGAAACCTAGTTTAAGACATCTACGTGTGTGGGGTTGTCCAGCAGAAGTAAGGCTATATAATCTACATGAGAAAAAACTTGATTCTAGGACAGTCAGTGAATTTTTCATTGGCTATCCTGAAAAAAAGGGGTATACATTTTATTGCCCTAACCATAGTAAGAGAATAGTTGATTCGGGTAATGCTAGGTTCATTGAAAATGGTGAAACTAGTGGGAGTGGTGAACCCCGAAAGGTGGACATTTCTGAAGTTCAGGTTGAAGTTTCTTCACATGTAGTTCCACCTGAGGTAGTTTTTCCTATTGTTACATCAGAGTTTAATGACACAATAGAATAAAATAATGATGTGCCAGTTCCACCAGTTGAAAATATTGTTAATGAACCTGTCAATAATTCAAGAAGAGAATAGTGAACCACAAATACCTATAAGGCGATCAAGAAGAGAAAGAAAATCTGTCATTTCTAATGATTATGTGGTTTATACTATTGAAAATGAATGTGACTTAAGCATGGATGAAGATCCGATCTCATTCAAAATGGCCATGGAAAGTGACACTTCTGAAGAGTGGTTTGATGCTTCAAAAGAAGAAATGAAATCATTGAGTGATAATCATGTATGGGACTTAGTAGAGTTGCCCGATGGTTTCAAAACCATTGGTTGTAAATGGGTCTGTAAGACTAAACGCGACTCGAAAGGTAAAATTGAAAGACGCAAGTCTCCCCTTGTTGCGAAAGGTTTCACTCAAAAAGATGGCATTGACTATAAAGAAACATTCTCTCATGTTTCAAAGAAGGATTCTCTTAGAATTGTTTTGGCTTTGGTGGCTCATTATGATCTTGAGCTTCACCAGATGGATGTGAAAACCACCTTTTTGAATGGAGATCTTGAGGAGGAAGTATATATGGACCAACCAGAAGGTTTTGTGGTCGCAGAAAAAGAAAATTTGGTGTGTAACCTGAGAAAGTCAATATATGGACTAAAACAAGCTTCTCGACAATGATATATAAAGTTTAATGATACCATCACGTCATATGGTTTTGTAGAGATCATTGTTGATCGATGTATCTACATTAAGATCAGTGGGAGTAAGTTTTTGATTTTAGTCTTATATGTTGATGATATTTTGCTTGCTGCAAATAACATGGGTATGTTACATGATGTGAAGAAGTATCTCTCTAAGAACTTTGAAATGAAAGATATGGGTGAGGCATCTTACGTGATCGGGATAGAAATCTTTCGAGATAGATCACAAGGACTGTTAAGTTTGTCTCAGAAAGGATATATCAATAAGATCTTAGCGATATATAAGATGGAAAAGTGCTCTGCAGGAATAGCTCCAATTCAGAAGGGGGACAAGTTTAGTAAAATACAATGTCCTAAAAATGAATTGGAGCGTAAAGAAATGGAAAGAATTCCCTATGCATTGGTGGTTGGGAGTTTGAACTACGTTCAGACATGTACGCGACCCGATATCAACTTTGTTGTTGGAATGTTGGGTCGATATCAAAGTAATCCGGGAATGGACCAATGGAAAGCTGCAAAGAAGGTTCTCAGGTACTTGCAAGGCACCAAAGAGCATATGCTTACATATAGGAGATCTGATCAGCTGGAAGTTATTGGATATTCAGATTCAGACTATGCCGGATGCGTTGATAGTAAAAAATCAACGTTTGGTTACTTGTTCCTATTAGCTGGGGGAGCAATATCATGGAAGAGTGGAAAGCAGTCTGTCATTGCTACTTCCACTATGGAGGCTGAATTTGTGGCATGCTTTGAGGCCACAATTCATGCACTATGGCTACAGAATTTTATCTCAGGGCTTCGGATTGTCGACACTATGGCCAAGCCGCTAAGAATTTACTGTGATAATTCTGCAGCTGTCTTCTTTTCAAAGAACTACAAGTACTCGAAGGGTGCTAAGCACATGGAGTTAAAGTACTCTCCTGTTAAAGAAGAAGTTCAGAAACATTTAGTGTCTTTTGAGCACATAAGGACGGACATGATGGTAGCGGATCCGCTAATTAAAGGGTTACCACCCAAGGCGTTCAATGGCCATGTAGAACGTATGGGTATTATAGATAAGGCTTTGCTATTTTAGTTATGGATGCTCATTATGTATTTGACACTGAGAATTCACTTAAAGATTGTGTTTCTGATTTAGTAATTATGGTATCATTGAAGTATGTGTATACACTAATGGTTTATAGATAACATATGTTTGGTTTGAGAAATAAAGGTTCTTCTCATATAAGGATTGATATAGAATTAGAATTGATTTGTGATACATGGAAGGGACTATGTCGTTTAATGGTGTACAACCGCCATGATTCGGTCAATTCAAATTTTTGGTAAAGATCAAGTGAACTTGATATAAAAGTGCACATTGAAGTTATTGAACCCTTAAATAGACACAAAGGTCAAGTGGGAGAATGTAAGAATATTTTATATTCTATGTGACCTATGTATCTATTGGTTTGATATAAAGTTCAAGTTCATATTAATGTTTTTATATTGTAACATAAAAGACGATACTGTGATGGATCGGTTTCGAGTAATGAATTAGAATATGAGTATATTGATAACCCTCCTACTTTACCTTATGTTTATAAATTTCCTTAATCTCATGATTATATATATATATATATATAAGGAAATAATTTCCATAAGATTAATATATAATATGATTGTATGTTGTTGTGAATTAAAAATAATGAAGAGTTGTGTTGATTAATTTAAACCAACACATCCCTTGGCTTATTTATAAAAGATCTGCACTTCATAATATAAAACATACGTGAAGTCTCTTTCTAAGGATATAAAAAACACACTAAAACAAAAAGTCATTAGAAGAGAGATTAAGGACGATTTGGGATTTCTTTTCCATCAAAGAAATCACCAAAAGAAAAAGGTTAAAGGGGAAAACATCAAAAGGTGAAATTGCATCCAAGCATGGATGAAGGTTAGTGTTTCTTTCTTCTTCTCTAGAATTATTAGGGTTGAATTAATCTAAATTTAGAATATGGTCTTAGGTAGATTTCATAATAGAAATCATAAATTAATCTTACATAGTGAACTAAGACTTATATGATTTCTGCTTCGTCTATTGATCTCTTGTATAACTTCTTCACAACTTAACCAATAAAACGTCTTTGTTGCAGTCTTACTCATCTTTACCATTTTGTTTATGTGATTATCCAAAAATTTGGTTCCCCAAAACTGTTACCTAAATTACAAATTTTGATTGTGCAATTTTAGGTTGCCACATAAATGATAATATAAGTTTGAAAAATTAAATTAGAATTAGAAAATTTAACTCACATTTCTTCAATCATGACTAGAATAACACACAAAAAAAAGAAAGGAGAAAAATGTGACCAAAAGTATGAAATGCCTAATCGGACTATACAATAAAACCAACTATAAATTATTTTATAATATAAAACTTTCATTAAAAAGGTAGAAGTTTTTGCTGACAAAAAAAAAGTAAGAGTTTCAAAAAAGCACTGCCCCATAACAACTCTCTTTCCCATGACCCCAAGAACCCTAAATCCCCAAACTGTGGAATCCTCAAACTCTCGATTCACTCTTTTTTTAACATGATTCGTCATCGAGCTCATGTCCGCACTCTACTCTACCACTAAGACGTTCGATTCACATATGGGAAGGGAATCTGAAACCCAGTTCAGAAATTCTTAGTTCCGTCGAATCTCGAGACTTTCGTCACTTATTCTTGTTAATTTCCACACTCTTACAAGCTCATCTCTGCTTCAATAATTTTAATCACCTATTCTTGCCATCAAAGGTTAGTCACTTTCATTCAATTTTTTTGGGTATCAATGAATTCAATTTTGTTCATCACATAGTTGATATAAGTGTTTTTCGTTCGTACATATGTCGATATCAGTTCGGGTATCGTTGAATTGGATACAAATTTATCTGAGTCGTTTGTATGTTTCTGGAAAAAGAAAATTTTGTATGAGTTGATAAATAAAAGTTTTGTTTGTATGTTTCTAGGAAAACTGTATTGCTTACTAGATTGTACAATTCTTTCAGAGATATGACTACATCAAACTGTGCAAAAACATATCCAACAAGACTTTATGAAGAGGGATGTCCATAGCAACATTGGAGCATGAATCATAACTGTCACTTGGTTAGTTTGCAGATGGTGGTGGAAGCAGTTGGACTAGATGCATGGGAATCCATTAAAACATTATTTGTTGGACTAATTCTGATGTTAAAAAAGATGGATTATACCTCGTCAGCGAAGGCGATTCACCATTTATTAACAAACCAATCGGTGGTTAATATATCCATCACATATGGTATGTCTAGCTAAGATAAGTAAAATAGAGAACACATTGTTTAACCATGATCCAATAAAATAAATAAATTGTCTAACCAGAAACAATAGCGAGTGATTTAAACTGCCTGACAATAAACGAGTAAAACAGAGCACACATTGTCTAACCAACATGACATGTTTTGCAATTGTGACCAACCTGATTAGAAATCTAACATTTATGCTTCTTTCTTGGATGTTTCTTATTTTCACCTTTCTCAAAACAAGACTTTATTCTTGAATTTTGGGTCTTCCAGGTGGTTGGCGAACCTCAGGAAACATTCTGAGACATTATCATGTATTGATGTATCAGCATCTCTCGGCATTACTGAAGTGGAGTAATCATTCTACAAATAGTTTGTACGGTAGTATAGATGACACCATGAAATCCTTGATAACTTTCTCGTCTTCACTGCTGCAATTGTATGCAAACATATCAAGCAAGACTTTATGAAGAGGGGAAATGTCCATAGCAACATCGGAGCATGAATCATAACTGTCACTTGGTTAGTTTGCAGATGGTGGTGGAAGGAGTTGGCTTAGATGTGTGGGAATTCATTAAAACATTATTTGTTCGACAAATTATGAGGTTGAAAAAGATGGATTATACCTCGTCAGCAAAGGCCGTTCACCATTTACTGACTAACTAATTGGTGGTTAATATATCCATAACATATGGTCTATCTATACAAGATAAGTAAAATAGAGAACACATTTTCTAACCATGATCCAATTAAAAAAAGTTAAATTGTCTAACCAGAAACAATAACAAGTAATTCAAACTGCCTGACAAGAAACGAGTAAAACAGAGCACACATTGTCTAACCAACAAGACATGTTTTGAAATTGTGACCAACCTTATTAGAAATCTAACATTTATGCTCCTTTTTTTGTTGTTTCTTATTTTTACCTTTCTCAAAACAAGACTTTATTCTTGAATTTTTTTGCTCTCCCAGGTGGTTTGCGAACCTCATGAAACATTCTGCGACATTATCATGTATTGATATATCAGCATATCTCGGCATTACTGCAGTGAAGTAATCATTGTACAAATAATTTGTACGATAGTATAGATGACACCATGAAATCCTTGATAACTTTCTCGTCTCCACTGCTGCAATTGCATGCACGCAAGCTAACTTTTCTAAGTCAAATATGCAACATTAACATCTTCGCTCTCTCAAATTCATTATGTGTGTAGATGAAACAAATGATACAACCCAGAATTGGGCTCGTACAAATGGTTGTTGGAAGCTTCAATCGGATCAACCCGGTAAGTGATAGAGTGGTCGATATGGCCGATATCCAACTTAGTAACCTGAAATAAATGCAAATGTAATGAGATGCGATTTATAATAAAAAAAATACTTAAACAAAGGATAGTATGGAATCAGGCTGCTGGTCGTGTGAAACTCTCAACCTAATTAGTTGATGATCGATATAGATTGAGATGGTGCTTTGCTTGTTGGATGTGTATCACCCTCAAACTTGGAAAACAAATGGGATGGAAGTGATGGTGGATTTAGGACGCCAAAAGACTCTATGGAAAGGAGGCTTGAAAATTCAAGGTGTTTTGGAGATGATTCACACACACTCTAAAGACTTAAGACAATAGTTTTGACAAAACTAGAAAAACTGAAAAAAAAATAATACTTTCAAAGATGGGTTCCTTACAATTGTAGACGAATGGAGATTATATAGGCTCAAATATGGGACTCTATACAATACCAAATGGTCATAAATAATACAAGGAAATAAAATAACCTGAAAATAAAGTTTAGTCTTCAATGGAGATGATCGTGGAGGAATATGGCTGTTGGAATGAGATTTGCTTGGCCATAAATGGGGAATTTGATACCTTTTGAACCTGGAAGGTTTCAAAGTATAAGAGAACTTCCTCGTAACCTTCTTGATGGATTGGACGGTGCTGAACTCGTGCAGGGACTGAAGAAGTAGTTGTTGGAACTTTAATTGCCAAGGCTCCAAATTAGGCAAGTTAAGGTTAATGAGGATTCTCATAATCCTCTGGGTGAGTTTATAAGAGTGTCTCTTGGATACCAAGGAAAGTTTTGGTTCGAGCCAAATTGGATTGGTTGGAAACTTTCCCAACTTGATGTCGGTTGGCCGCTTTTGGGAGAATGATTTCAACTTGGTTTTCCCATGATTGATTCTGGAGAAAGCCGATTTATAGTTAGGCTGAAATCTACTTCTAAGGGCTGAGACTCGCATTTTGTAAAATCCATAACTTTCTGGTCCAGATAGATTTTGAGATAATTCCACTTGTAAATGAAAGATTTTTGAACTTATAATCCATGAAAATTAATTTCATGGTGAAAACCCATCTGTTTTGAAATATATGGAATTTCTAGTGCACATATGTCCTGGTTGGCGCCTTGGTTGGTTGAGTCGGGTGTTGGGTTAGCCTCTGGTTCAAATACTGGTTTGATAGCCGCATCATTCCCTCCCTCTTGTAAATTTTTTGACCCCAAAACTAGATAACATGCACCAAGATAGTGCAAGTCAGCTTTCATTCTCTTTTGAGATTCCAAAGTCTTACCTCAGTATTGTTTCGATTTGGGGATGGATTGTGCATCTAGTGGCTCTTATATAAAAAGATAGGAAATGATCACGTCTCTGCCCTGGAAATGGTCATTGCACGTCTTCTGGAATATATGGTCCTTCACACTTCTAGTAACCTCGGTTCTGACCATCTTTGGGGTTGATCGTCTATCTATTGCACGTTTTATGCAAGACTGTTATGGTTGGTACAAGCATGGAGAAGAAATCAACATGGCATTAGGAACAAGTTATGTTGTTCCGCATTTAAGTGGTAGTTAAGAAGTTGGTAATGTAGTAGAAGACAGATATGTGTAAATGGTAAATGATGCATTTCGTGAAAATGTGAGTTTTAATAGCTATCAACATAATGATTGTTATCAAAATGTAGTAGATCAGGTATGCAACCATCCAAATAAATTCTACGACTTGTTAGAAGAAGCGAAAAATCCTTTATATGATGGTTTTCGAGAAGGTCACTCACAACTATCATTAGCTTCTAGAATTATGAAAATTAAAGCATATTATAATATGAGTGGAAAGTGTGTGGATTCGGTATGCCAAATGTTAACAGACTATTTACCAAATGGAAACCAATCAACCAGTTCACATTATGAGACATAAAGGTTGATGCGCAATTTAGGCCTCCCATACTATACAATTGATGTTTGTGTTAACAATTTTATGATCTTCTGGAAAGACGATGAAAGGTGGGATAAGTGTCAATTTTGTGATGCAGCAAGATGAACGCCTAGATATGAACGACGTAGAACCAAAGTACCATATAGTCGTATGTGGTATCTACCTATTGCTGACAGACTAAAGAGAATGTATCAGAGCAAAAAGACTGTAGCAGCAATGAGATGGCATGCAGAGCACCAAGCAAAAGAAGGTGAAATGTGTCATTTGTTAGATGCGGCGGAGTGGAAACATTTTCAAGATGCACATCTCCAATTTGCCGAAGAACCTTGTAATGTTTATCTCGGCTTATGTACATATAGACTCAATCAATTTGGGATGTCTAATAATCATTCGTTGTGGCAAGTGATCTTGACTCCATATAATCTACCCCTAGTATATATGCATGAATATAGAGTACTTATTTCTCACAATTTTGAACTAAAGGCCAAATCACCCGCGAGCTAGTCTAGATATTTTCCTCAAACCTTTAATTACGGAGTTAAAAGATTTTGGTCTAGTGGAGTCAAAGCATACGATGTATCCTTGAATCAAAATTTTAATCTTAAAGTCGTGCTCCTTTGGACGATAAGCGACTTTTTGGCATATGGCATGCTATCAGGATGGACAACCCATGGAAAGTTGTCTTGTCTAATTTTTATGAAGATAAAAATGCTTTTTATCTGCCTAATAGAAGGAAGACATGCGGGTTTGATTGTTATCGAAGATTTCCTCCTATGATTATCCACTAAGGAAGAACAAAAAGGACTTACTGAAGGGAAAACATATTATGAATGATTTTCCACCTGAATCTTTGACTGGTGAGCAAGTATATTCTGAGAGGTTAAATTATGTCAATCCACTAAAAACGTCATTCTGTGGTGGAAATGGTCACGAGAAGAAGAAACCTGGGTATGAGAAGTACCATTATTGGCACAAGGAAAGCATATTCTAGGAGCTGTCGTACTAGAGGGATTTCATTATTCGACACAATCTTGATGTGATTGACATGAGAAGGATTTTTTTTGAAAACATAATGAATACTCTTCTGAGTGTGAAGGGTAAGTTGAAAGCCACAATCAAGTCAAGATTGAATGTAGCATTTTTCTGTGATCGGAAACACTTACATGTTGATCGTGATGGTCAAGCTCCTTTTCCTCCCTACTCATTGGACGAGAACACAAGAAGAAGTTATTGGAATGTGTGAAACATGCGGCTAAGTTTTCTGATGGTTATGCTTCAGACTTAGCTAGTTGTGCTGATATTGAGAAGGGCAAGTTTTCATGCATGAAGAATCATGACTGCCATTTTTTTATGGAGACGCGACTTCCTTTTATATTTGCAGAACTCCTAGACCAGAACGTCCATCTTACTTTATCAGGTACTAATTTATAGTCTTATGAAATATTACAACTCTATGTATTTAAAATTTGTGTTAGTAATGATCTGCAATTTGAATATATATTGTAGGTGTTGGTTTATTTTTCCGTGACCTTTGTTCCAGAACCCTGCAAAAATATCGCTTAAAATACTTAAACAGAACAAAGTTTTGATAATTTGATATTGGAAAAGATCTTTCCACCATCATTTTTTGAAGTGATGGAGCACTTGCCTATACATCTCCCCTACAAATCTAAATTAGGAGGCCCCGTGCAATATAGGTGGATATATCTTTTTGAAATTCATTTCAAAAAGTTGAAAGCGAACGCAAAGAACAAAAGATATGCAGCAGGATCGATAGTTGAATCATATATCAAAGACAAGATAGCTTATTTCTCGGAGCACTACTTTGCTGACCATATACAAACAAAATCAAGGTAAATGCTATAATTATTCATATGTTCACATTTTCATGCTTTCTTCAAAATTGTTGTCATCATTTGGGCAGGTTCACAAGATTTGATGAAGGTGAAGTCCATGTATATCATGTTGAAGGAGTACCTAGTATATTTACTCATGTAGGTCGTTCTAGTGGAGAAATGCAAGAAATTGGGCTATCAGAGAATGATTATCAATGCACAATTGCCTATGTTTTGTGAAATTGTGACTATTTTCAGCAATTTGAGAGGTATAATTTGATTGTCATCGCATTTATACCTTCAATTTATATTTAAAATATATCCTAGTTTGATTTATCTTATTTGTGTTGGTCTAATTAATATAGCATGTTCAAAGATTGGATTACTGCAAAATATCCAGACATGTCCGAAAAAGAACTCTCCGAGAAGAGGGCTAATGAATATCAAATATGGGTGAAAAATTATGTAAGTCTTAATAATCTTGTTACCTTGTCTATGTAATGAAGTGTTTATAATTCTTATTTATATATATGCAACACACATCCTTTCCCTACTTGGGTTAAGGAAATTGTGCATGGACCCATTAATAAGACCAAAACATGGCCCATCTATTTCACAAGAGATTTTTTGATTCATACGCAGAAGCATAGTGAGGGACGACAAACTTTATATGTTGATGACATATTGATTTTTGGCACTGACCATAGAAAATTAAAGCTTACAAAAACATTATTGTCATCAAGCATTTCGTTTTATGTATTTAAAATATTAATTATATTTAGTATTTAAATCTACCAAATATCCTAAAAAACCTACTTATAAAACGAAATATCCAAAAACCGGATAACTTTATTGCTTTTTAAAATTGCATAATTTTAAGTTTCTTGTGAAACAATATTCGAGTTTTAAAATTAAAAGATCTCAATCTAGATTTTTTTTCATTTATTCTTAAAATATCATACTAATTATGATATCAAGTGATAACTATAATATATCAATAATCTTGTAAATGTTAATAGTATTTAAGGCCTCTTACAACTTTGTAATCATCATATATATAATGAAGGAGTTTCCTCTCTTCTTAAGGTATCCATGGATCCCATAAATTAAAAAAATTAAAACTTAAGATTTTTATGTAAGTAATTTATTTCTCAATAAATTTGCATAACCCAAAATAACACTAGATCATGCTTTGGAATATGTAACACCGCAACGAAAAATATTAAGTAGCAGTGAAACATGTAAGACTATATCTTTTATTGACTATTGTTCTTATCGTATACTTTGATTATTAGTATGTTTTCCTTGATGTAAACGTAGAAATCGCAGAGATAATAACTAATTCTTTTTCGTGACATGCAATCTTACCATCTCGGTTACTTCAAATTTTATACTTTAATGAAGTTTGATATATGCTTAACTTTTCACTATCATGTGACAATAAATATAATTCAATGGAAGAGGATGAGACTGAACATATTGTGAGCACATAGTTGGCATTTGACAATATAACAAGAATGCTAAATGAGTTTTAAAAATATAAAGGCAAACAATTAATCTTTATGACGTTATTACTTATAAATAACACGAGTTACCTTTTCACATGTATTTTACTATCAATATGATTAATACTTAGAAATGATAGTTTGAAAGAGGATAGTGGATAACACTAATTTATAATTAAGCAAAAAATCTATTGATTTAAGTAAGAAACAATGAAACAAAAACTAAATACACACAAAACTCAATGGGTTTCATACTTTTTTTTCTTTGACTGAATCATATTCTGATTTTTTTGGAAACTGAATAGCCTCAGAATGGCTGAGGTGGCTAGAGATTAGAAACGTGAGAGACAAGGTTGGGCTTTGAAACAAAAGATTACGCAAGATTCTTGACTACATATAAATACATATTACGTACTTCTAAGGAACAATAAATCGTCACGGGTTGGAGACTTGGAGGACAAATGAAAGTGCTATGATGGCTTGATTTGCAAAAAAAAAGTAATTGAAGAGTAAGATTCAAATGTTCTAAAATTCTGGTGCTCTGTTTTTAAGAGTAAAACTCTAAACTTTTCTGCAAACAATCTTCAAACTAAAAGTTAAAATCATTGAAAACTGATCTTTTGAGATGATTATATTTTAACATTCTTTAAAAAATACATAATTAGAAGCAATCAATGATAAATCTACAAAAGAAAACACCAGCAAAAAAGATAAAAAAAATTATAGCGAATTTTGGAAAAAAAATAATGGAAGATGACCAAAATTGAAAGAAAAAAATAATACCATAACACAAACCTAAATACAGTAAGCAATATATATATAATAGAAATACAAGGAAAATGAACTCCTCGCTTGCGCGGGGTATGCTCCCTAGCAGAAGATGTGTGGAATAATTCATATTTCGTATTAAGGTAAGTATATATGTTGGTTGTCTTAATTTTGTGTTCTATATATACTTTTAATAAAACTTTTAAATTATAATCAAATGGCAGTTGCAAATCTGTAAATAGAAACTAAATTAAGGGGATTTCAAAAAAAAATTATGTTTTAGTTGTATTGATTAAACCAAAATATATAGCTTATTTTCCCCTAATAAAAGATGTTATATTTATTTCTAATGAAATATGAATATGTCCAAAACTTAAAAGATAACTTTTATAAGTAGATAAAAATATGACTCTAAATTAAAGGATTAGATAATTATGGAGCACGAGTTGGGAATTTGCCGTCGTCTTGCTTTCATGAGGAAAAGAAACAAACTTTTTTTCTTTTTACTTTTTACTTTATTTTTTGAATGTTACCTCATTATAAATTAGTTGGGTCTAATACATTTTGGACTTAAACTAACATGTTACTAAAAATTAAAATTAAAAACGTGTTAGTGATTATATATTTTGTAATTATAGGAAAATGAGATTAAAACTAATATAAATCCAAAGATTTCAAAATAAAATGTATACATATTTTAGTTGTGTAATTAATTTTATCTTTAATGTTTAGTATATTTTTTGGGGTCAAATTTATTTTTAGTGGCGTCAATACAATTTTAATTAAAACAAAACATTTTTTTAAAAGTAATGGGGTCAGCTGACCCCCTCCTCTTTACCCCTGCTTGTGAGGGTATTTCAGAGATTCAAAACTGGCCTCCAACGCAATCTACTTGAGTCTCTTGTCTCGGGGTTTGGTATATAGTGGATCAGATTTCTTTTCCAGGTCGGAAAAGGCATGTCTGTGTGAGTATGGTTCCTTTCTTTCTTTCCTTCAGTATCTAAAAATGAGGAAAAAAATTGAGATGATTTCTTGTGGAGTAACAGGGGTAGGAAAATTTCATATAACTCCATTATTCGTCTACGTTTTGCATAGAATTTTTTTAAGAGAAATCGATTGAGAGAAATGAGAAAAGAGAGAAGAAAGAAACTAGAGTAAGACTACTTGGGTGATCAGAAATCTGAATGGATAAGAGTCAATGTGTCTTGTGATCAATACTCCCTCGATTAGGCTGCGCCTTAATTTCTTAAAAGAGGTCAGTAGTGCTGAATTTGGATATCTCTTGCGAGCTGTGGGCTTAGAATGGTTAAGTTGCTAAGCAGAGGTCGAATACATGAAGTACCTTCTAAGGTTGGTACTAATTGATGTGGCGTACAATTGGTTGAGGTGAAAGTGGTTCAGAAGGATAAGTGAGTTCCCATGTTTTCAAATCTTTCTTCCATTCTTTAGGTTCTTTTTGTTAGATGACAAACAAGGTTCTAAATTTGGGGGAATCGATGTGTTGTGTTTTTAATACATTCCAAAAATGTTTTGTAAAGTTTTTTTGAGTTTTAATTGAGTCATTTTAGTCATTTTCGAGTCATTACAAGTCTGGAATTGGTGTTGATGGAATGTGGATCACCTGGAGCAAAAAAGGAGGAAAAGAACACAAATTAGAGATTTTCACAACGGAGCAGCCGCTCAAACGATTGAAAGTATTACGGAAGTTTCCAATATTTTGGAAGTTAACTTAAGAATTCTTCTTTATCATCTAGGGGCCGCCACAAACCTTCATGGGATCCTTTTCTAATATTCTTATCAGACTAGCCAATTTAAAAGAGAATAATCTATACACCTTTTAAAAATATTTAGAAACTCTCTTTATTTATTATTATTGATTTAGACATGATTTTTTCTTTCTCTATTTCTGTGATTTTTGCCGCCATGTATGAATAGTCTGGATTTCAAAGGATTAATGAGTTATCGAACTAAAGATAGATAAGGATTTATCTTTGATTATCTTCACCTATTGTTAAACTTAATGCTGAGAATAAATTGGCATTCTCTTGTTTTAGATTGAATCTACTCATCAAAGGTGAATAGGTTGTTAGAAAGAACATAGGTGAGCGATTCGTCCTCAACCAATGAAAGTTTCATGTTGAAGCAAATTGTGAACATATCAAACTAACTCTTAATACATGTCTTCAATCTCTAATTCAAACAAAACTTTAGACATTAAGATTGTTTGGAAAAGTCATCCTTGTCATGACAGTGGATCGCTTGTAATTGAAGTTTGAGTTTGCGACTTGCATGTTAATCATTCCTTGAATAATTTTTGGTTCATTATCTCTGAATTCCTACGATATGCCCTTAGCTTAGGCTTTATCCCTCTGATTTTACATATTTATTTACTTTCATTACATAAAACATCAAAAAAAAAATTATTTTGTCTTAGCTCTGATCTACTCGATATAAACCGAGTATAATTGTTGGTTTTTGTTGATTTAATCCTAAAGTTCTACATCGACATATCGTTTAATTGTAGTAGTGTGCACATTAGGTATACACATAATATAATATCACAAGTATATTAAAAATACCAAGCATTGGCTCACCATATTTGATAGTACAAAAATTTCTACATAATAACTTAAGAGCATTTTAACTAGAGTTTTTCAATGTTTTTTTTAGTTATTAAAATGAAAAAAAAAAAACAAGAAAAATGAAATAGAGAGAAGGAGATGCATCTCCCGAAAAGAACATAAAAAGCCATTGAGATTTTTCTTTTGTTACTGGATTGATTTGCCAATTATGATAGCTATAAGTTTAATGTTGAACCTAATATAGATACTTTGTAAAATTACCCTAAAAATAACAGTAACAAAAAATGTTGATTGTTCTACCAAAAAAAAATTAAAGGTTTTCATATTATATCTTTTTTGGTTTTACAATAATCCATTAATGTTGATTTAGTATTAATGTTGATTTTCTAAATTGCAAACTGTAAAATAAAATAAAAACAAAACTGATGGATCTATTCTAACAGCAGTCTACATCCCGGTGATTCTTCAAAGCATTTTTTCTCTTTAACTTGTTGGCATTGTAATCAATAAATTAAATTTCTGTTTCTCTCCTCTATTACTAGTAACTCCTTTTTGATGCTGCAAATGAATTTAACAGACACATATCTGGTCTCTTATTTGATCTACTTTGGTTACTGCATTGATTATTTCCTTTGATATATGGTACGGCATATCCTTAACTGTAAACCTGTGTCAAGTGTTTTGGTACATTCTTCGAAAATTCTCAATACAATCAAAACTTTCTACTCAATGAGAATCTGATTTTGAATTCAGCATAAAGAGCATAAAATGATAACATCTGCAGAACAAAATTTGTTGACACTGACATGTTTACATGTACAATGTGTCTGTCTTGCTTCCGACATATTCTCATAGCTGGTCAAAATGCAAGTTTCAAACATGTCCTAAGTTTTGGAATACCAATAAGGTGAAATCGATTTGATGTTCTTGTAACAGTGAGAACTCACTTGTGTGACATGAGAACCCTAATCAAATTCATCTCCAAGAGAATTTGTGCTTTCTCTTGTCTCATACGTTTTTTTGTCAATTGCCAAAAGATATTCTTGAACTCAATGGAAAGTTATTCTAATTCTTAGATTGCGACACAAGGCAACGCCCTCATCTTTTATTCCCATAAAAATATAAACTATATATGTATCTTGCTTCCCTTCCCTTCTTTTGGTATCAGTTACCTATTATAAACAATGAAGCTAAGCGAGTCAAGAGGCAAAGAAGAGAAGCACAGGAGACAACATTTCCAGCACGATCTAAAAAACATGATCTCGTCTTTAACCCACATGGGAGCAGAGAAGGGAGGACCGAGCCAATATGAAGAAAAGGAGGAGGAGGAGGATGAAGGCGTCAGAGTCATCACGCTCTCTGGATCCAACATAGGAGCCACCATGAAGACGGAGCTCGACAACAATCATGGAGACAACAAACATGAGCTTGATTTCCTTACTACCTTCGTTAACAGCAACTTTCAAGCTGTGAACAACTCGCTAATGATGGGTGCCAAGTACGAGACTCATGATCCTGGTGTTCATCTTGACATCTCAGGCGATGTGGAGCAGCCTTCGATGAAGGCATCTGCGAGGGAGGCAAAGGATAAGAAGGGGAAGACTCATGCTCGAAGTTGAACGTTGAGAAACTGAAAATAAAAATAAAGAATGGTATCTTCATGGCCCCAACTTGTGCGTCTCTTTAGTCTTAATTCTCTTTTATATGTTGTCCACACTCTAAATAATCAGAGAGAAATTGTGCATGCTAAAACACTTTACTTTCTCTTCGAGGTTGTTGCCTTTAATCAATATTAACACGTTCGATAATATACAGTAGTCTTTTAGAAAATAAATATATCAATATGTAACATATCTTCTGAATGTATGTGATCATGTCCATCGGATCATTGAAGGAACATACTAATTATTTAAGAGAGAAAAAAAACTGAAGAAAGGGGCTAAAGAAGAAAGAAACAGAAGAATCTGAAAGCTTAGTTGATCTCAATGAAGAGACTTGCTTGAGGATGCAAACCTGCATCTTTCAGTGACATCGACTCTTTGTCTCTTCCGTACACTGTTCTTGGGAAGTTTGTTATTAAGCTGTACTCTTCTGTTTCAAGCACTCCAAGTGAATCAACGTAGTCGTACAATGTCTGTATCTTGGTGTTGCTTTCAAACCTTCTCCCTTTTCTTTCTCCGTTCGGGAACCGTACCAAAACCTACAGTTCAAGGCGAATATAAACAGTTCTCAGATATTCTCATAGACCCAAGTCAAAAGAATGCAAACTTCAGTGACAATCAGACCACAAAACCTAATCTATAAAGAGGCATTACGTTTTACATCCCTCACGAAAGTTTTGAAACAAAATAGATTGATGTCATGTGCATAGGTGAAAGGGTGGCCTTTAATGATCAAAGTATAAGTAAAAGAAAGAAGAACTTACTTGCGTAACATCAGGGCCTTTCTCAGGTTCGTCTCCAAGAGCAAGTGCTTTCTCTTGTCTCATTCTCACTCTAGCAGCTTCTCTCTCTGCAGCTTCACGCTCTGCCCTCTCCTGAGCCTCTTCTTCTTCTTTGCGTTTCCTCTCTGCCTCAGCAGCTTCCCTCTCTAAACGCTCTTGCTCTTCCTGTCTCTGTCGCTCCCTTGCCTAATAAACACAGTAAGAAAGAAACCACAAATTTAGACAAAAGACTAATTATAATCTATCATGTAATCTCCGAGCTTGGTAAACATACTTGATCAGCTTCAAGAGCAGCCCTGTAAGCAGCATCTTGTTCCTCTCTCAGGCGCAAATTGTTTCTTCTTTCCTCTGCCTCAACCCTTGCAGTTACAAGAACAGTTGAACTATCTTCAACAACTCTTTGCAGTATAGCAATCATTTCTTCTGGAGTTGTTGGTCCTTCCACCTGCCACAAGCAACCCTTGCAGTTACAAGAACTACATCTCTTGCCACACCTTATATACTACTAAACTCATACAAGCTCATAATGACTGCAATACTGGATCACAAATGATGAAACAACTATCTCTACACCCTTTTGCCACTAATCACTTCAACAAGATAAGTAATAACTACGCCACAATTTCAAAGCAATTCCCAAATCACACCAGAGAACTAAATATGATGGCATCAGATTCAAAATTAAGTCTACTTAAAGGTGCTAACTTGCCTTTTCAGGTATAGACTAAGGTGAAATTTCAACTCTACCACAAATTTGATATCATTTTTCAAATTTACCATTAATGAATGATTTTTTTTTCAAAAATACTGTAATGAAAATAGACTAAACTATTTTTTTCTAAATATTTATAAAACATTTAAAACTCAACTCCATCAACACTAAACCTTAAACAATAATCAATAAAATGTAAACTCAAATGTTAATATATTTTTGATTGAAGGTATTTCTGAAAAGTGGTACTTAAGTTATGGTATTCTTAACAATTTCTCATAGACTAATCAATGAAGACCAAACCAAGACAGAAACTATGATCAGACAGAAGAAAGACTGTTTCTTTTACCTGCTGAAGAAGAGCGATTCTCTGATTAGCAGCAGGCATAACCACAGCACAAAACGGAAACCTTGAAGCCTTCAAGCTATTACTCATCTTAAACCCTTCACTAGATCGTATACTACCTCCCCAAGTCACAAAATTCTCATTCAAAAACGCAACAACCCCTTCGTTGCAAAGCGTTCTCTCACAAAACGCAGGCGTATCAGGATGGTCGGGAGAGTGTAAGTAAACAAACAAGAGCTTAAACTCGCTCCTAGATCGCTGAAGCGCGTCCATGAAACCTTCTGATACAAAACCAGGGTTTAAAGGGTTCCTCCCATAGTCTCTACCGAACAAAGCAATGAACTCCACCGCTTCACCTGCCGCTGAAGAAACCGAAGCCGTTGATGACGAAGACTCAGACCCACCTCGACCTGATCCAAACCCTAACATACCAAGTGAATACGTCAAAGCTCCACCGGCAACCCAGAATCCGAACCCGATCGCGGTAG
Source organism: Moricandia moricandioides (assembly GCA_905132885.1). Taxonomy (NCBI): domain Eukaryota; kingdom Viridiplantae; phylum Streptophyta; class Magnoliopsida; order Brassicales; family Brassicaceae; genus Moricandia; species Moricandia moricandioides. The sequence continues at coordinate 46,456 of CAJHQQ010001289.1, forward strand.
AGGCTAACCCTAAGCTACCGGAGACAATCGAAACCGGTAAAGTGATGATCTTCCAAGCGATTCCCGGAGGTCTCCCGTTGATAAGTTCTGAGTCGTTAATGATTGGGTCATCTTCGAATTCAGTAAAGGGTTCGCGGGAAGACGAAGGGTTAGCGTCGTTATCGGGTGGGTCAGATGATGATGTGAAGGAGGAGATAGCGAGTTCGAGATCCCAGCCATGAGCTTGGAGGATCTCTGTGCATAAATCTGGATCTTCGAGACCTGTAATCGCCTGGAAGTAACCCAATTTGTCGGCGACGTCGACCATTCTCGCAAAGGAGATATCTTTTTCACTTCCTCTCTATCTCTTTATCTCTCTCGACGAATCTAGAAAGTTGTGCCAAAAAATGACGATGTCCTTGGTTAATTAATTACCTTTAAGTACCCCTCGACTTCAACACAATCTGGGTTTAGTTTTTAGATCAGTTTATTTTATTTTATTTTATTTTGTTAGCTTTCGTTTTTCTTCGTCTGATAATCTAAACTATTAAAACTGAAGTACATTTAGTATTTAACCCTAACATTTCCTAAATAATTACCATTGAATGTCACTGATATTATCTCTGCATCCAAACACTAATTCTTAATAATAAAAAAATAAATTTTGGCTAAGCCCATTAACAATCTTTGTCATTAAAATTGAAGACTTCATAAAAAAATAAATATGTATTATTCAAAAATTTATAATAAAAACAAAATTATACATACATATATATAGCATTAGATTAGTTTTATTTTTATTCATATAAGCTACCACTATATTTGAACTATAAAAAATATAATAATGTTAATAATTTTTTACTATAATCTGAACTTATTCATTTACAATAACAAAATCATGTAACTTTTCATAAAAATTTAATGACTTAAATACATACTAATATTTATTATAAATGGTTATATATACAAACAAATACAATGTATTATCATTTGTAAGATATATATCTAATAAGAATAACTAATGTAATTTATAAATTAAAAAACAAAATCACCATATAATACATATATACAATTAGGTCTAGGACGGATCAAATAGCTAGGGTATTCTAGGATATACGGATTCAGATATGCATTTGTCAGATTCGTAAAATTGTTATCCGAATTTAGATATTTGGGGTTAGAATATTCATACTAAAATCCAAATACACGCAGACATCTGAACCTGTTTTTTTTAATTTAAAATAAATTAAAAACTAACTATTAACCATCTATTTAGTCTATTTAAAATTATTATTTAAAAAGCTTAAGAATCATTAAAATTTAATAAAATTAAAATTTTAGTTATTTTATATAAAAAATATATAATATACATAGATAACTATAATTAAATTTTAAATATTTAATATATGGATCTGAATATCCAGACTTAAAATTTTGCTATCCGAATTTATAATTGGATCAATCGAATCCGTAAAATTATTATCATGATCCATGAATATTCGTTTTTCGAAGAGGATAATATCCCGAATCGGGTAACGGATATTGAATATTAAATTCAAGTCATATATACAATTATATCAAACAAATTGCTTAAAATATTAGAAATTCACAAAAATAACACTCGCGCGGATCAAAGTCTAGTACTTATTAAAAAGGAAAATTTGTGAAAATAGAACAAAACACACTCTTTATATTTTAGTATAAAACCAATCTCAATTTGTCTTTATAATATAGTGATTCTGTAAAACACAAAATGGATCGTTGATTAATCAAATAAAATCACTACTATTAAAATATAAGCAACTTTTGTCTACTACTTATAAATAGTCTAGATTTAACGATTAAATTTACAGAAATGATCAAAACTAACATTTTTTACCACGTTTTTCATTTTTACCTTAATTATATTTATTTTTGATTTTAAGAGGTAAATGATAATTATAATCTTAGGATTAACTAATAAACTTAGTGTTTATATTTCAACGGTATGGTAAAATTTAAAATTTTAATAACAATATAAATAAATACTTAAAATTAAAATAAAAATATTAAAAATAGTTTCAAAAATTATTTTTCAATTCAAAAAGAAAATCTGAAAAACAGAAAAAAAAATAGAAAAAAATTCACAAAGTTTTTGAATTTGAAAAAGTAGAATTCAAAAAAAATTAGTATATATATATATATATGTATATTATTATTTTATATATATATAGATATATATATATATATATATATATATATATATATATATATATATCTATATATATATATATTTAATTTTTTTTATTTAAATAATTATTTATATTTATAAAGGCATAAATGGAATCTCATACATAGATATTTTTGAAAATATTCATTTAGAGAAATTAAAATGAAATTTTCCATAAATTTAATTAACTTTCCTATTATTTCTACTTATACCCAACCTATTATTAATTTATACCATAGCCTTGAATTAAGTAATTAAATAACTAAGCTATTTTTTTAAAGAAAAATAATTCATTCAATTTACATCAATACTATTAAAATAGAAGCACATATTTGGACTCAACTTGCTTCTAAGTAAAAAAAATAAAAATACTATATAATATAATTAATGTCTCTTACAGAATTATCTTTAAGCATACATTTATATCTATAACAAAAATACTCTAAATTCTTTCTTTATTTATGGTAATAATTATATGAAACGATTATTAATGATTTTTTTAATAAGGTGATATTATTTTAGAGGAACAAACATTAATGTTTCTAGATCTTAACTTATTTAACCAAACAATTTTTTTAATAGGTTGTTAACATGTCTTAATTTTCCCTAATGATGTAAATTTATATATTCAAAATAGTAACAAATAATATGTTGAAATATTTTTTATACGATCCGACATCTTTAAACTTATTCTCAAACAATATAACAAAAACAAACTAATATTTTCATATAAATAAATTTTTGTCTTCTCTAATATCAGTTTTTTTTAAATAGTATAAAAATTGTCAAAATACAAAAAAACTACAAATCTAATAGGCTTTTTTTCAATTTTATGTACAATATAAAAGTATATAAAAATTTAAATTTAGAAATATTATTAGTTTTCTTTGGAGTTTTATAACCATGATTTTATCACATGTTAATGATAATTGTTTAGATTTTTACTAGCTTTTATCAAAATTTTAGTTAACAAATTTTTTATTAAATCTGAATTGGATATATACGGATCACCTTATTTACAGTTTAGCCGCGGGTCCGAATATAATATGAAAACATTGAATATTTATTTTAACATAGATATGTATATCGAAATTAGAAAAAAAAATATCAACTAACATTTTTATCCTAAAACAAATCCGCGCTTTAAAAGCGCGGGTCAAATCTAGTTAGCATTAAATTTAAGTAACTAATAAATTATAAATTATTTATTAAAATAAAAAGAATTATATGTCTATTAATTCATATAGAAAAAACTATACTTTAATCAATAAACATTTTTTTAAAACCCTCACCAAATACATAATAATATAATTCTTAGATGAAGTACTAATATATATATATATATATATATATATATATATATATATATATATATACATATATATATTGGGAAATTATACTAAAAAGCTATTTTAAGTTTTCATCATCAAAATAGTCTTCAAGAAAGAAAATGACCAAAATAACCCTTTTATTTTGAAATTTTTAGTATTTATTTTTAATTTTAAAACTTTTTAAACTTCACTTCCCAAACTACACCCCATAACTCTAAACGTAAGTCTGAATTAGTTAACTCTAAGGTATAAGTGTATATTTACACTCTTTAATAAAATCTATTTTAGTCATTTTTCTTTTTGAAAGTTATTTTATGACAATTTTTTAAGGCTATGCTATTGTATTTCTCATATATATTTGATAAAATAAATATTATTATATAGCTACTATTCATATTTATACGATGAAACATCATTGATATTTTTATTAATATAGTTTTACAAGTTATTCCAAAAATCATGTAAAATATTTATCAAATATAAAACTAATTGAATAAAGTATAAAACACACTTTAAATTATGTTTGAGCGTTCGGGTACCCATTGGGATATGGGTTGGGTATTTTAAATTTTTCTTTGAAATTATATCACATCCTATGTCTCATTCTAGTAAATTTGTGAGTATGTATCTGGTTGGATATACACTACGGTTTGTTCTAATTTGTATCTTATCCTAAGACCCGTAAAGTAAATCATCATTTGGATTCAGGTTATATTGGTTCAGATATACCCGAAATTAAATCTAAAATTTAAAAGCAAAACACAAGAAATAAATACTTATTATATAGAACTTGATATTCAAAGTACTTATTTAAAATTTAAGTACGTATTTTTAAATATCATTTCAAAATAAATATGGAACTGAATATTTGAAGTACATAATTATGTTTCAAATATTTATATTTGTGATTAAATTGGACATTGAGACCAACTTTTCAGACTTTTTTGGGTTATCCGTTTGGGTTCGACTAATAAAACTTCGGGTTCAAATATGTTTGCATGGTGATAAGCTTGACAATAATTAGAAAATTAAATGGAATAAGCTTATCTCTCTTGCATGCAGGGAATGCTCTCTCTCACTGTTTTATTAATTCTTCATGATTTCTTAGGCTAATAATTACCTAGCTTTCTCAGCATGTTTGGTTATCCTATAAATAAACTATGTAATATCTTATTTTAATCATTTAATATTTTTAATAAAATCATATTCTTTGAATTTGTTGAATTATTTCTAATTCTTGATATGTAATATCATTCAATCTAAGCTTGTCTAGTGTAGTGTGTCATATTTAGAGGAGACTATTATAGGATAATATCAAAAGATTTTTCACACCTCTTGTGTCATTACACTTAGTATTTCTTGACATGGCTTCAAAGTTGTGCTTGGATTGAATTAAATTGAGTTAGTCATTGGGGAGAGAGAAAAGGAAGAAAGAGAATAAAATGTGTGATTGGTAGGCGTGGGACGTATTATCCGGGATCCGGATTCGATCCGAGATCCGTCCCGGATCCGCTCCAAAAATAGGATATCCGGAGTGCCCGGATCCGAATCCGGATAGTAAAATTTCAGATCCGTCTAAACCGGATCCAAATCCGGATATCTTAATTTTTAGGTCCGGATATCCAGATCCGGATCCGTGTTTTTAAAATATATTAAATTTTTAATTTTATTAATAATTATATTTGATATACTAGTATTTATACATAAAATATCTTTTAATATTATATTTAAATTTTACTAATATTATATGTCAAAAATATATTCATAAATATTTAATTTATGTTTTATTTTTAGTTTTTTTTTTCTATTTTTAAAATATTTTTTTATTTTTTTAACTATTTTTACGGATCCGGATCCGAATCCGGGTATCTGCGGATATCATAATATCTAGACGGATATCCGAAGTCCAGATACCCGGAAGACGCGGATCCGGATCCGGATACTAAAGTCACGGATCCGACGAATCCGGATATCCTAAAATTCCCCGGATATCCGGTCCGTCCCACCCCTAGTGATTGGTTGAATTACATAGGAGTATTTTTTTATTTTAAAAGTTATCTTAAGAGTATTTAATAAATGGAGATTATGTACTATTTTAGGGGTTTTAGTAATTAAACCCCCCAACTAAAGATGAATCGTAAAATAAACCCGCAACTAAAAATTCTACGAAATAAACCTTCAACTTTAGTTCCGTTAACGTATGTTACCCTCCGTCTAAAATTCTGTCATGGAGGGTGACATATGTCAACGGTTTATAAGTTGAGGGTTTATAATCCTGAAAACTTAGTTGAGGGGTTTTCTTACGATTCAAAAACAGTTGAAGGTTTTTATCACTAAAACATATTAATGTTTTAAAAAGCTTTATTATCATTTATGCATTGTTTAAAATTGAGTTATAAGCTTTTAAAACTAATTCATAAATGTTAATACATTATTTTATCAATTTTATAACCAATTTATAAAAAAAAATATAAATATTTTAATATTTTACAAATGATTAATAAGACTTAGTGCCAATCTGAATATTATATGGGTTGGAAGCTAAAATTTTTTGGGCCTATAAATTAAAAATTCATAGAACAAATAGGAATAAAAAATTAGAGTAGAGAAAAATATTCGAACTTAACGACCTCTGCATTTTTAATGAACATCCAGAACCGATTTTGCTAAGAGATATTCCTAATAAAAATGCTCCATAATTTACTTATTTTTAAGAATAACTGTCATTTTTGTTTAAAGATTCATAAGTAAATTATCGGCCATTTTTATTAAAAAAAATCCTTTGCAAAATTTATTTTGGATGTTCATTAACTATGTAGAGATGATCAGTTCAAATATTTTCTCTGCTTTTTTTATTCTCGTGTTTTCTATGAATTTTATTAATTTATAGGCCCAAGAAAAAAAATTAGCTCTAACCCATACAAATTTCCAGACCGGTATTAACATTATTAATTATTTATAAAAATATTAAAATATTTATGAATCTTTATAAATTGGTTATAAAATGGGTACCCTTATAAAATTGATAAAATAATACATAAAGATTTATAAATTAGTTTTGAAGGCATATAAATCAATTCTAAAAAATGCATAAATGATAATAAAGCTTTTAAAATATTTAATGTGTTTTTGTGATAAAAACCCTCAACAATTGTTTAATTGTAAGAAAATCCTTCAACTAATTTTTCAGGATTATAAACCCTCAACTTATAAATCGTTAACATATGTCACCCTCCGTGACGAAATTTTAGACGGGGGGTAACATACGTTAACGAAACTAAAGTTAAGGGTTTATTTGGTTGAATTTTTAGTTGTGGGTTTATTTTACGATTGATTTTTAGTTGGGGTGGTTTAATTACTAAAACCTACTATTTTATTATGAGTGAGAATGGAGATTATGTACTATTTTATTATGAGTGAGAAATTATTTTAGAGAAATATTCTTAGATAAAATTAAAAATGTTTTTCTCATAAAAATAATTTTTAAAGAAAAAAATAACTAAAATATATTTATTAAATAATATAAATATATATTTATACTTCGTGAATTAACTAATCTAAATTTATAATTTAATGGAGTGAAATTTTAAAGCTAAAAAAAATAAAAATAAAATTTTTTAAAATATAAAAAATCTAATTCAGTCATTTTTTATATGAAAGATTTCCCATTACTTTTCCCCAATAAACGTATATTAGACTTTCGGCTCTGAAATTGTTGCTTTGACTAAAACACTGTAAATTTTAGTTTGGTCTGAGAAGTTTAGTGTGAAAATTATACTGAAACAGTTTTTTGGAGTTAGGTTGGAGATGGTTAAATATCTTGGGACTTCGCAGATCAGTCCATAGCAAAGTTTCAATATTTCTCTGTTGTTTTTTTTTGTGTGTATAACTATAACCTTTCATTTACGCAAATAGATCTTCTTTTCAATCCTCCATTGATTTACGATAAGCGAGAACTCTTTTCTGCAGAAAAGGTGAGCTTTTTGTTTACCTTTTCTTCTCATTTCACCAAAAATCTCTCTTCCTCTGTCTCATAATTTCTCTGGGAAACGTCTAAAACTGATTAGATTGACAAAAAAAACAGAGCTAATGGATGCTATTTAGGGTTCTTGTCTTTGCTTTATGCTCTAAGGGTTTGATGTGTAGAGCTATTAATCAAACACTAGATCTCAGTTGTGTCCTTAGAGTTTGTTGTTGCAATAAAAGATTAGAACTTTGTTAGTTTTAATTTGTGAAAATCTGTTTTCTTGATCCGGGTTTGCAGTTGAATCCAATGGAAGAGGAAGCAGCTTCCATTGATGAATCACTCAACACTAAGAGTGTCTTCTCCTCAGCTCTCCGTTTCGCCATGTCCATTGACACGCTGAAGAACTCTCCTGAGCTCGCTCATGAACTCAAAACCTCAGCTCAAGAGCAAGTCGACTTCATGCTGTCCGAAGACGAAGAGGTACGGTTACTAGTTTCTCAAGAGGAAGTTAAATCTGTTGTAAGATCAGGCATCTCGAATGTTGTGTCGACGCTTTTAGACAGATTATCATCTTTACTACTTCTTGTTCTTCCCGAAGAGTTTCATGTTCTTAATACACTGAGTGATATTGAGTGGCTGTGCAAAGTGTTGCCGAGGATGGAACTGATGAAAGATCTTGTCTTTAAATGGGCTGACGTGTCGAATGAGATTCTTGTGATTGCTCAGAACTGTAACTTAGGTGTGAAATTGAAGCTGGTTGAGGTTACAGGGAAGGTTCTAGAAGCGGTTGGTTATGGAGTTGTGATTGTTCCTTCGAGAACCCGGGCTTGTCTTCTGAAGCTATGGTTGCCTTTCATAAGGAGGTTAAAGACTTTGGTTGATTCAGAAGGATCTGTGTCTGAGTATAGAATGGATGAAGATCTTTGTGAATTCTTAGAAGGGTCGATGATGTCTTTGGTTTTGACATTGCCTTCTAATGACCAAGCAGAAGTGTTTGGGGAATGGATGAGAGGGGTTGCGTTGGAAGGTGTGAAGTTTCCGGATTTGAGTGAAGCTTTTGAGGTTTGGTGTTATAGAAGTAAGTCTGCAAAGAGAAGGTTGCTGGAAAAATGTGACAGACTTGCAAGTGAAAATCTTGCCCATTGATTGTTAAGGACTCTGAAAGTGTACAAGATGTAGCTAAGCAAACCAAGCTTTTCTTCTATAAGCTGGTTTGCTTGTTTTCATGGTGGAAAAAGACAGCAGCATTGTTCAATTTACAGTTATCACACAATGCTTGACTTGACCATCGGACCGGATAGTTTCAAACCTACACTGAGAAGGAGAAGGAGAAATCGAAGAGCTAAGGATTCAGATTACCAATCTTCCTTCCTTCTCCCATATGTATTGTTGTACCATCTTTACTCTCTTTGATTTGCTAGCTGCTTCGTTGTAATCCTGGATTGTATTAGGAATGACAGAAAGCTTCTGATTCTTGTGGTGACTCTAAACTTTGATGCTGATTTATGCTATAAACCAAAGTAATATGTAAAGGTGAACACCGCAAATAACCAAACTGCAAGTTGTTGACAAACCCCATTGGTTATGTAAACTATGATAGATTGCAAGAAGCAAGAGACCTTGCCAAGGTGGAGTTCCACAACAGGTCAATGATCCACTCGCTGAGATGACCCGCATGGTACCTTGTTCCAAGAATCTAATGAAGAAATTTTGGAACCAACTAGTACATCCTCCTTTCTTAGGACAAGGAAACAAATTATAGGACTGTTGAGTTGCAGAGTTTTGATTTCCTCAAGTAAACCAGAAAAGGTTAGCATCATACCAACCGCAGACATTTCACGGCAATCTTCTCTACTTTCCAACAGTGGGATGAGATGAGGACTTTGTGGGAATCTTTAAAACACCTCCATTGATTCAACTCTCTTCCAAATTGGTAACTTCTTCTCAAAGGGCAAAACCATTGTTATATCCTTTGCTTCACTTTCCTCAACAGAACTAAGGTTTTGATTCCTCTTCCTATTGTTATCCTCGCTAGTTCCCTAGATAAGAGTTCAAGAAAATCCCCAAAGGACAATCAAGATGATTAATATAATAAGTCATGAAGTGAAGAAAGTGAAAGATTAACAGTACATTCTCTCGTGTCTGTATCAACGGTGTTGCAGTTGTGCTCGGAGGTGAGGTTACAGGTGGACCAGATTCTTCAGCTGGAAAAACAATGACATGGTAAGATCAATTTTTCATGATACACAATTTGAAAACATATATGTTAGCTATTGAAGAGTACGTTACCATCACTCATCTTCTTTACCAACTCTTGAGTAAAAGGCGATTCTCTTGGCTGCAAAATACAGTTTCATTTTAATAAGACTCTTGCAAACCGTTCAAAGACCAAAAAAGAAACAAGTGGAAAATACCTTCCAAACGCCATCTTTCCACGTCTTAGAAGGTCTAACATCCGAGAGTTTGAAACGACATCCATGCTTTGTAGCCTCTAAAATCACTTTACACCATTTCTCAGGGAGCCATTTCTCGGACTCCATTCCATTTAGTTGACCTTGACGCCATGATGTACCATGAAAAATCTCAATATATTCCGCCAAGTGAAGCTCTTCAACGGAAAAAGGAGGCGGTCTAGGCCTAACACAAGGCAGTTCAACGGTCTTGTTGGGTCTTGTATTAATACCTACCCAGCTCCAGGGATCTTCACAAACCTTGACAATATAATGAGATAAGGATATATCCTATTTCTAAGGAGTTTAGGTTTAGCTAACTTTCCTATTCTTATCTAGATGAGGAGGTTAATGTTGTATATATAAACACATCGTGGTTAATGAATGAGATACACAATTCTATTCTATATCATTATATGGTATCAGAGCAAAAAGATCATACCTAATTTTTTCTTCTTTCTCAAGAATTCTAAACCCTTGATTTCTTTTCTACTTCTACAAAATAACGATGACTACCTCTTCATCGGTTTCTCCAACTACTTCTACTACAACAAGCCAGGCCGGTGTCTTGTCTCACGATTCCCCGTATCATCTAAATCACTCCGATAACCCGGGGGCTTTGATTACATCTGTTCTACTTACTCATGACAACTACCCCGAATGGTCTACCGAGCTTCGTAATTCTCTACAAGCAAAGCAGAAAATTGGTTTTATTGATGGTTCAATTACTAAACCAGCTGATGATCACCCTGACCTAGGGCGCTGGCTTGCTGCAAACTCCATGATAGTTGGCTGGATAAGAACGTCCATTGACGCCAAAGTTCGTTCTACAGTAACACATGTACCTGATGCATACAAGCTTTGGGAAACCTTGAAGTTTCGATTCTCAGTCAAAAATGGAGCTCGTCTACATCAGTTACAGGATGCAATTACTAACTGCAGACAGGATGGACAATCTGTGCTAGATTACTATGGAAGATTGACCAAACTTTGGGAAGAACTTCAGAACCTTAAATCTACACGTGTGTGTACTTTTGCAGCCGCAGCAGATATCGAAAAAGAAAAAGAGGACGCCAAGGTCCACAAATTTCTCTTCGGTCTCGACGAGTCACGTTTTCTGTCTATCAGATCTAGGATCACTGATGAAGAGCCATTACCCGACCTCAATATTGTTTACTCTCGAGTTATTCGGGAAGAGCAAAACATGGTCACAACACGTGCTAAAGAACAACGCTCGGATGCACTTGGTTTTTCTATCAAGACAGAGGCTTCTACGACTTCCAAGGAATCCTCTACGACTTCCTCTGAACCTGCTTCAACTCGCCTCAGGGATCCAGCTCGGTCATGCACACATTGCGGCCGAAGAGGACATGAGATATCTGAATGCTTCCTGGTTCATGGTTTTCCGGAGTGGTATAATGAGCAACAACGACACCATAACACCAACTCAAATCGTGGGGGTCGTGGCGGTCGTTCTAATGTAGGCAGAGGACGCGGAAGAGGGCGTGCGAATGCAGCACACACAGCTCCTCCAATCAATTCCGAACAGATTGCTTCTTTGATTTCTCTGCTTCAGCACCAACAAAGCAACCTCTCTACTGAACGGTTATCTGGTAAAACAACTCTTACTGATGTTATTATTGATACAGGTGCTTCACACCATATGACGGGTGACCTCTCATTACTTAAAAACGTGTGCACCATTCCTGCCTCCTCGGTTACGTTTCCGAATGGTCAGCTATCACAAGCCACACAACACGGGACGTTGGTGCTTAGCGAAGATTATGCTCTCGATGGAGTCCTTTATGTCCCGGATTTTACATGCACACTGATATCAGTCTCTAAGTTACTTAAGCAAACTGGTTGCATTGCCATCTTTACTGATACATTGTGTGTTTTACAGGACCGTTTTTCGAGGACTCTGATTGGAGCAGGTGAAGAACGTGAGGGGGTGTACTACTTTACGGGTGTCAAAGTTTCACGTGCCCATGGAGCTAAAAAGTCGACAGAATCTTCTTCAGTTTTATGGCATCGTCGTCTTGGACACCCTTCATACAAAGTTTTATCTAATTTACCGGTGTTTGATTCTCTTAAAGTTGATTTTTCTGAGTCAAGTCAATGTGATGTTTGTTTTCGGGCCAAACAAACTCGGAATCTGTTTTCTGATAGTCTTAATAAAGCTTCTAGACCATTTTCTTTATTACATTGCGATGTTTGGGGTCCGTATCGAACACCTGCTTCTTGTGGTGCAGTGTACTTTCTAACTATAGTGGACGATTTCTCCCGTGCGGTTTGGACATACCTGATGCTTGAAAAGTCTGAAGTCGCAAACCTTCTACAAAACTTCTGTGCAATGAGTATGCGCCAATTTGGTCACTAAGTACAAACCATACGTTCTGATAACGGTACAGAATTTATGGTCCTCAAGAAATACTTTCAGAGCCATGGGATTATTCATCAGACCTCCTGCGTTGATACCCCACAACAGAATGGGAGAGTTGAACGGAAGCATAGCCATATTCTTAATGTTGCTAGGGCGTGCCTGTTTCAGTCAAAACTTCCGATCACCTTCTGGGGAGAAAGCATTCTTGCGGCTGCTCATATCATCAATAGAACTCCTTCACAAGTTCTCAATGGAAAGACACCTTATGAAGTTCTACATGGTACCTCTCCGGTATATGATCTACTTCGCGTGTTCGGCTGTCTAGCATATGCGCATCGTCGTCCAAGAGATAAGGACAAGTTTGGAGAACGTAGCCGTAAGTGCATATTTGTGGGATACCCGTTCGGCAAAAAGGCATGGAGATTATACGATTTTGAAAGTAATGAATTCTTTATAAGCCGGGATGTTATTTTCTTTGAAGATCAATTTCCGGGTGTGAAAAGTACAGAGCATGTGTCCCCTCCGACTATGCAAGATAACACTATGGATGACTGGCTTCTCCCGACTATAGAATCAAGGGGGAGTACAACACATTCTCCTCTTGAACCAGTAGCTGATACTGTCCCGTCTGCTGTTACAACGGATACTTCACCTACTGATATTTCTACTGATCTGGGCCACGAAAATACACCACCTAGTACTACACCATCTACTACTCCTGACACGACTCCTTCCCCTGAGTCATCTTCTATGCCCACGGCATCATGTCCTACAGAACCTCCATCTCCACAGTCTCCGGAATCTTCTTCTTCATCTCCTACGGCCTCTCCTCCACAGTCACCGGAATGTCTTGGACGAGGACATCGCACAAAGAAGCCATCTGTTCTTCTAAAGAATTTTGTGACACATGCGGCTTCTTTGACACCCACCCCTCACGTCTCATCTTCTTCTACTCAGAGTTCATCGAATACGGCTCCGGGTACGTCTCTATATCCCATTGATGATTACTTATCTACTCCTGCATTTTCTGAAAAACATCAGGTTTTTCTTGCTACTATTACTTCGGACTATGTTCCGACAACTTTTAAAGAAGCAGTACTTGATGAACGCTTCAATGGAGCTATGAAATCTGAGATTACAGCACTGGAGGATAATCATACGTGGGACGTTACCACATTACCAAGAGGCAAAAAGGCTATAGGGTGCAGGTGGATTTACACCAACAAATACAGAGCCGATGGCACTATAGAACGTCCTAAAGCTCGACTGGTGGCTCTTGGCAATCGTCAAAAAGCGGGCAGTGACTATAAGGATACGTTCGCACCAGTGGCTAAGATGAATACGGTTCGTTTTCTGCTTAAACTTGCAGCCGTAAAGAGGTGGGAGATCCATCAAATGGATGTTCATAATGCTTTCTTACATGGGGACCTTGAGGAGGAGATTTATATGCAGCTACCTCCGGGTTTTAAGGCAGATGATCCATCCAAAGTTTGTCGCCTTCGTAAATCTCTCTACGGTCTAAAACAATCCCCTCGTTGCTGGTTCTCAAAACTCAGTAAAACACTCTTGGATTTTGGCTTTACACAGAGTTATGAAGACTACTCCTTGTTTTCTCTCACTGACGACAACATATGCTTACATATCCTAGTCTACGTTGATGATTTTATCATTGCTGGGAATGATAGTTCTACTATTCGCAGATTTAAAGAGTACCTTAATAAGTGCTTCAAGATGAAGGACTTGGGTAAACTTAAATACTTTCTTGGGCTGGAAGTTGCGCGTGGACCTGAAGGCATCTTCCTTTCTCAACGCAAATATGTGTTAGACATCATCACGGAGTGTGGTCTCTTAGGTGCAAAGCCATCTCCTGTTCCTACTGAGTTAAATCATAAACTAGCTCTCGCAAAAGGACCACTTCTAGATGATCCAGGCCGGTACAGGAGACTTGTTGGTCGCTTGATTTACTTGACTTTCACGCGACCCGAACTGAGTTATATTGTGCATCTTCTATCTCAATTTATGCAGAAACCACGGGAGGACCATTGGCTGGCAGCACTACGAGTTGTGCGTTACTTAAAGGGTTGTGCGGATCAGGGAATTATGCTCTCCTCGTCCCCTGATTTGAATCTCACAGCGTATTGCGACTCGGATTGGTCAGCTTGCCCACTTACTAGACGCTCCTTGTCTGCTTATATTGTACTCCTTGGTGATTCCCTTGTTTCTTGGAAGACTAAGAAACAGAGAACTGTATCGCGTTCCTCGGCAGAGGCTGAGTACCGGTCTATGGCGGATGCAACATGTGAGCTAAAATGGATCAAAAGACTTCTACACCAATTCGGCTTCTCTCATCCGCAGCCTATGCGTTTGTTCTGCGATAGTCAGTCCGCTATACACATTGCGAAAAACCCGGTGTTTCATGAACGGACTAAGCACGTTGAGAATGATTGTCACATGGTTCGTGATGCAGTTCAAGCCAAGCTTATTACTACTGAACATATTTCTACGAAGAATCAACCCGCAGATCTTCTTACTAAAGCTTTACCGTCTCCAACATTTCAATTCTTGCTGTCCAAGTTAGGCATTCAACAAATTTCATTGCCAACTTGAGGGGGAGTAATGAGATAAGGATATATCCTATTTCTAAGGAGTTTAGGTTTAGCTAACTTTCCTATTCTTATCTAGATGAGGAGGTTAATGTTGTATATATAAACACATCGTGGTTAATGAATGAGATACACAATTCTATTCTATATCATTATACAATACATTTCATCTCCTCAATCTCTTTAATAATCATCGCAGGAGCCCAGACAACCTCTCTGTTATTGATCATATCACTAACTTCCACCATTGTTCCAGGGCTAAACATGGACTCCTCCCTCAGAAACTAACAGTAAATTTTGAAACAAAACTCGATTTACCTGAACATCTGGTCCTGGAATTACCCACCGGTTGCCATCGAACCAGTCAAGATGTCAGGTGGTGAATCGAACAAGACCAAGAACATGTCACCCTCAATCTGTTTGACCACAAGACCAGTCCACCACCCACCTTTATGATCAGCGTCCACGATGGAGCTTACCTTGATAACGATGCCAGCTTGCACATGTGCTGGAGGAACCGGTCGAAACGTGACTTTGTTGATGAGGTGGGTAAGAAGAGTGGAAGAGTCATCCTTAAGTAACCGGACACACAGTTGTCGGAGTCTAGACTTGGGATTTGACACGATAATGGCTTTGTACCAAACATTTTTGAACCCATTTTCTTTATAAGAGATTTCCACTTCACTGCCTTCCATCAGTGATAGCATTTCACTTGGAACGGCCCTCATGCTTTCTTGATTACTCACTCTGAAAATCAAACTCTAAAGCTGAAAGGAAAAAGTCTGGGACTTTTTTTTTTTTTTTTTGTAGAAACTTTAACTGAAAAGAACCCACCTTTTCACCCTTAGATAAAAAGAAAATGGGAATTTGCATTCTACTACCATTAAGAAAATATATAATTTGACAAAAAAACTCAGTTAATTTTCTCAAATATATATTTTTAATTTTTCTCACCTAAAGCTAAAGAGCACTAAAAATAAAAATGAACAAAAAAAATTTCACTAAAAAAGTAAAAGATCATTTTTCCTATTGATTTATGAGAAAAATGTCAAAAAAAGCTTGAAATTTCAAATTTATGCAAAAAAAAAGCTTGAACTTATGCTTGAGCAAAAAAAACTTCCAATTATTTTAAAATTACCTTTTTAAATCCCATATTTTGTTGACTGGGCCAAATTAGAAACCCGATTAAGTCAACAGTTAACTTTTTAAACGTCTGTTAACTAACAAAACGACATCGTTTTGAAAATTGATTCATAATTAACAAAACGACGTCGTTTTGTATCTATCTTTTTTTTAATTTCTTCTTCTTCTTCTCTTCCGCGACAAACTAGAAACAAAAAAAAAACTATCCCCAAATTAAAAACTCTAATCTCTAAACTCTCTCAAATCTCCAATCTCTCCACGTCCACAGAAACAACTTAGTTGTTTCATCTCGAGAGATTATAGAATGAAGAGATTGGAGATTTGAGAGAGTTTAGAGATTAGGGTTTTTAATTTGGGGATAATTTCTTTTTGTTTCTGGTTTGTCGCGTAAGAGAAGAAGAAATTAAAAAAAAAGATGAGATACAAAACGATGTTGTTTTGTTAATTGTGAATCAATTTTCAAAATGACGTCGTTTTGTTAATTGTGAATCAATTTTCAAAACGTGGTCGTTTTGCTAGTTAACAGACGTTTGAAGAGTTAACTGTTGACTTAATCGGGTTTCTAATTTGGCCGAGACAACAAAATATGGGATTTAAAAAGGCAATTTTAAAATAATGAGAAAAAGGTCAAAAAAAGCTTGAATTTTCAAATTTATGCCAAAAAAAACTTGAACTTATGTTTGAGCAAAAAAAACTTCCAATTATTTTAAAATTACCTTTTTAAATCTCATATTTTGTTGACTGGGCCAAATTAGAAACCCGATTAAGTCAACAATTAACTTTTTAAACGTCTGTTAACTAACAAAACGACATCGTTTTGAAAATTGATTCATAATTAACAAAACGACGTCGTTTTGTATCTATCCTTTTTTTAATTTCTTCTTCTTCTCTTCCGCGGCAAACTAGAAACAAAAAAAAAACTATCCCCAAATTAAAAACTCTAATCTCTAAACTCTCTCAAATCTCCAATCTCTCCACGTCCACAGAAACAACTTAGTTGTTTCATCTCGAGAGATTATAGAATGAAGAGATTGGAGATTTGAGAGAGTTTAGAGATTAGGGTTTTTAATTTGGGGATAATTTCTTTTTTGTTTCTGGTTTGTCGCGTAAGAGAAGAAGAAGAAATTAAAAAAAAAAGGATGAGATACAAAACGATGTTGTTTTGTTAATTGTGAATCAATTTTCAAAACGACGTCGTTTTGTTAATTGTGAATCAATTTTCAAAACGTCGTCGTTTTGCTAGTTAACAGACGTTTGAAGAGTTAACTGTTGACTTAATCGGGTTTCTAATTTGGCCCAGACAAAAAAATATGAGATTTAAAAAGGCAATTTTAAAATAATGAGAAAAAGGTCAAAAAAAGCTTGAACTTTCAAATTTATGCCAAAAAAAACTTGAACTTATGTTTGAGCAAAAAAAACTTCCAATTATTTTAAAATTACCTTTTCAAATCCTATATTTTGTTGACTGGGCCAAATTAGAAACCCGATTAAGTCAACAGTTAACTTTTAAACGTCTGTTAACTAACAAAACGACGTCGTTTTGAAAATTGATTCATAATTAACAAAACGACGTCGTTTTGTATCTATCCTTTTTTTAATTTCTTCTTCTTCTTCTCTTCCGCGGCAAACTAGAAACAAAAAAAAAACTATCCCCAAATTAAAAACTCTAATCTCTAAACTCTCTCAAATCTCCAATCTCTCCACGTCCACAGAAACAACTTAGTTGTTTCATCTCGAGAGATTATAGAATGAAGAGATTGGAGATTTGAGAGAGTTTAGAGATTAGGGTTTTTAATTTGGGGATAATTTCTTTTTGTTTCTGGTTTGTCGCGTAAGAGAAGAAGAAGAAATTAAAAAAAAAAGATGAGATACAAAACGATGTCGTTTTGTTAATTGTGAATCAATTTTCAAAACGATGTCGTTTTGTTAATTGTGAATCAATTTTTCAAAACGACGTCGTTTTGCTAGTTAACAGACGTTTGAAGAGTTAACTGTTGACTTAATCGGGTTTCTAATTTGGCCCACTCAACAAAATATGGGATTTAAAAATGCAATTTTAAAATAATTGGAGGTTTTTTTGGCTCAAACATAAGTTCAAGCTTTTTTTGGCATAAATTTGAAAGTTCAAGCTTTTATTGACCTTTTTCTCATTGATTTATGGGTCTTTTGCAAAAATGAGACAAACACAAAATTAACTAATGATTTTTTTTTTGAAATTTTCATTTGCCTTATTCACCCTAAAAATTCTGATTATTCACGAAAATGCTATTATTATTTTTTTTAATTTTTTTTCCAAAAATGAGTAATTTATTCTATCATCCTCATATTCATCAAATATTTACAATAATATCATTGCCATCAATACATCAACCACCATGAACAACCAATTTGAAGCTCTTAATGCACTTAAAAAGCGGTTTTCAGTCCTCTTATCTCATTTCTTATGCTCAAAAACTAAATTTTTTTCACTTTCTCTCTATATCCATCTTAAAAAATCAAGATTTTGATTCAAGCTTACGATTCTTGGTGGATCGCTTTCTTTGAGATTTTGTGTGCTTGGAGAAAAGTTTTGTGTGCTAACGAAGTTATCTCACTAATATAAGGTAGGAAATCATTTTTTTCCAGATTTGTTCGCCTAGACGACTTCCGTGTATGTCTTTTGGACGTAGAAGACTTACACGGAAGTCGTCTAGTCAATGCAGATGTTAGTTTTGTAATTGACTTTTATATGTATTTTTAGAGATGACTTATCCGGAAGTCTTCCAGTTTTCTTTGTTAACAAAAAAATCTGAAAAATACCATAGAAAACTTCCCGGTAAGTTTTCTAGGATACACATATTAGTTTTGCATTTAACCAAATTGCGTCAGAAATTTGAATTTTCCCAAACGACTTACTTGTAAGTCGTCTGGCTGAAAACAAAACTTAAATATTTAATATTTACAAGACGACTTATATGCAAGTCCTCTTAGGTTACTTTTGCATTTGAAAAATAAAACTTAAATATTTAATTTTAGTCAGACGGCCTACATGTAAGTCGTCCGTCAGACGACCTACGCGGAAGTCTTTAAGAAATTGTTTCTGATATTCTGGTCAAACATTAGATATCACAGAAAATTTCCATGTAAGTCGTCTGTCGGACGACTTACATGTAGGTTGTCTAGTTAAAATTAAATATTTAATTTTTATTTTCTAATTGTAAAAGTAAACTGAGATGACTTACATATAAGTCGTCTAGTTGATATTAAATATTTAAGTTTTTTCATCCAGAAGACTTAAATATTTAAGTTTTGTAAGTCGTCTCAAAATAGTCAAATTTCTGACACAATTTGGTCAATTACAAAACTAACTTTTTTGTCCTAGATGACTTACCAGGAGGTATTCTCTGGTATTTTCGAGATTTTTTTGGAAAACAAGGAAGGCAAAATTTACAAAGGAAGACTTCCAAAGAAGTCTGTTGTAGAGTAGACCTCTCTGGAAGTCTTCTTTTGTAAATTTTTAATTGCAAAAATGACCTTCTCGACGACTTCCGTGTAAGTTTTCTGGACGACTTCCGTGTAAGTATTCTGGATGAATTCCTTGGAAGTCTTCTGGACGACTTCCTTGGAAGCCTTCTAGACGACTTTTGTGGAGGTCGTCTACGACAATGTTTAATAAAGTTTCATTTTCTTTGAAACTATAAAGACTTTTTTTAAATTTTTTAGTTAATTCATGTATATTAAGCGATATTTGATTCTTGAATGAAATTCATAATTTGATTGGTTTTAATTATGAGTTTACCAATATTCGTGTTTATTAATATTTTTAGATAATCTGAGAAGATTTCCGTGTAAGTCTTCTACATTAGTTTTTGTAAACTTGTTAAGTAACTTAAAGATATATTTTTTATCTTTCAAAAGTGTTAAGTAACTTAAAAAATATTAAGTAATATGGTTTAATGTATCTTCTTAGATCATAAGATACACTTTTTAACTTTCATGAAATTTAAAATTTCAATTTTCACTTAAAATTTGACTTTCTGAATTTTAGTTTTCCGCTTAAATTTCCCACTTTAAATTTTCCGCTCAAATTTCCCGATCAAATTTCAATTTCCTGTTTTAAATTTAAGTCTTCCAGTGAAACTGTTATATGTTTGAACTTATGTAATATTTGATATGTTGTGAATTTGACTAAGTTTTCTTGGAAAATTTTCTCCCTTATTTGTAGTAAATTTGACTATTTTTGTATTATTGTGTTTTGCTATTAAAGTTGTATCAATAACTTAAATAATGTCATGTATTTTTTGGCAAGATAACATTATAGACATGGATATATTTACCAAATCACAGAATGACCATAAACAAAATTATTATAAATAATTCCTCCACAAAAACAACCTTGGACTCCACTTGACTTGAGAGAAGACTTTCTAAGAAGACTTCAGTCTTCTAGCACATTATATGTTAGAAGACGGCGAGAAAGTCGTCTAGAAGACTTTCGAGAAGACTTCCCAGAAGTCTTCCAAAGTCTGAAACAAATTTGAAAAACCTGCAAATCTAAAAACGTTCAAAAGACATCAAAACAGAGAAAATGAGTGGAAGATGAGATGTCTACATTTAAAGAACACACAAAATACATATTCAAAAAATAAATCTACCTTTAAAGTAGAATAAGATGGGAACCATGTAATAAAAAATCTGCAAAACAAGATGAATAAGTGAAAAAATATGAGATAAAAAATGATAAATTAATAGAAAGTTTTAGTTTGGAAAAAAAGGTGAGAGCAATAAGTAACGAAAGACTTACCAAAACTCTGTCATGGAGATTTACCTAAATGCTTGGATCCGTTATGAAAAAAAGAGATATGGGAGAAAATTTCGCCAGAAGACTTCCATGATCTTTTCCAAGTCTGTCTCAGATCTGAAAAACCTACATATCCAAAAGTATTGAAATGGCTTCAAAACATAGAAAAACTTCAAAAATAAGGTAATAACTTAAAACAACAAAAAAAAAATCAAAAGATAAGATCTTTAAGCAACAATGGGTTACCAAATGAAAAAAAAAAATGATTTATAAATCTACCTTTAAAGAAGCGGAAGGTGAGAACCATGTAATGAAAAACCTGCAAGAACAAAATAATTCATCGAGGAAAACATGAGTAAAAATGAGAAATAGATATAAAGTTTGGTGTTTTTAAGTTCAAAAAGATTAGAGAGAAGTTGGACAGTTTTAGAATGAGAAACATTACATTTTTTTTGTAGCCATTTGAGAGGAAGAAAAATTGTGTAAGTTTTTTTATATAAGAAGACAAAATTCTAATAAATTTAAATATTTTTGATTTAGAAGACTTTCAAGTAAGTTTTCTCAACCCTAAATTTACTATTCGCCTAGAAAGCCTTTCCCATAAGTCGTTTGATGTACATATTATTCATTATACGACTTCCTAGAAGTCGTCTAAAACCTAAATATAAACTCTCAACTTAATTAACTAACTAAACACTTTATTATTATCAAATTAAACTTACAAAAGTGTTTAATAATACATAAGTAAATACATATAGGTAAAAATTTAATTTTTGAATAAAAATGTTAAGTTTTCAAAAATTAACCCTAAGAATACAAACAATACTACAACATATGTTACCAAACCCTAAACCAAATAATACCATGACTCACTACATTCACTCATCTGTGTTGAAAATAATTTAATTTTACTTTATCTTAATTTATATCATTTTCAAATGTTTATAATTACATGATTTCAATTTTTTCACCTGAAAAATATTTTTTATAAAATTTATAAATTATTTTTAAGATCAACCATATGAGACGACTTCCACAGAAGTCATATGGAAAATTTCTAAAGAAGTCGTTTGGAAGACTTCCAGGGAAGTCGTCTGGAAGACTTCCAGGGAAGTCGTCTGGAGAAGTCTTCTGGAAGACTTCCAGAGAAGTCGTCTGGAAGACTTCTAGGGAAATCGTCTAGATGACTTACACAAACTCAGAAGACTTTCGAGGGTTATATTCGTAAAAATAATTTTTTTTTGTTTGGTCATAAGGGGCTCGCTGTAATTTCACAAAGCTTTTGAGTTAAATTTGCATTTGATTGATGCTTGAGTATACTTTTGCATTTAAAATCAAGTTTTGAGTCATATTTGACAAATTCTCCCTTGATTTCTAGATATATAAATATAAATAATAATTAAAAATATTTCATTTTACTTTTCAATAGTTTAGAATTGATGTTTCAAATTCAATTTTTCTTTTTATAATTTATTCACGATCTTTTTTCATTTTTTTTGAAATTCCAAAATACTATTTGAAACTATTTTGAAACTTCTAATATTTTTTTTATTTTTCAAATTTTAAACTATACCCCTTAACTTTAAATCCTATATATATATATATATATATATATATATATATTTAATTTTTTAAAAAAAAACTGTTTTGGTCATTTCTTAAATGTATAGAATTTCTCCAAAAAAACTCTATTAATAGTTTAAATTTTAAAATTACACTTTTCACTTTTTTAAATGAAATGATTTTTTTCTCCAAATAGTTATTTAAGTAAATAAAATACTAATTCAAAAATAATAATAAGAATAATTTAATTTAATTATTTATGTTTAAAATATATTGAGATAAATATTTTTTTATTATTTGTTTTGGATAACTAATCTAGTAAAGTAATTCTTCTTGTTTAAAGCACGACGCCGACCTTCTTCTTCTGACTAGACAATTTTTTGTTTCTTGGATCGGGTATTTTTCATGCCTCTAAGTAAAATTAAAAAACTGATATCTGAAATAAATTGATGTATCCGAAAAAAAATATTTTTATCTGAAACATTTGAAATTATTCGAATTGTCTAAATTTTTATCCAAAACCCAAAAAATCTAACTTTTAATCCGAAAAACCTAATTTTTTTAAAAACAATTTAACCAGAATTAACCAAAAATCAAAACCAAACCAGAACCGAATAGGATCCAAAATTATCTTGGATACTAGCCGATTTTTAACTTTGTAACCTTAACCGAACCGAGAATAAAAAAAAATGAAATTGGAATCAAACCAATTTTTCTAATATCCAAACGCATCCTAAATTCTCTAGACTCAAATAAAAACGAAGAACCATATATAACTAAAAACAGAACCAAGAATTGAATGCCATGGCTAAGTTTAGTTTATGATTGAATAAAATATACGGATCCGAAAAACCAACCAGAAGATGATCCAAAAATATGTACCATGTGAATTAAAACTAATAAAATGCCCAATAGAGTCCGAAATTTTAGAATATGAAGAACTGAAACTAATTTAAACCAAATTGTTTTCGGCATCGAAAAATACCCAAATCACAATTACTTAATCATATTAATTTTTGGTTTTAATATCTAAAAAATCCAAACTATTTGAAAATACTTGAAATTTTACAAATACTTCAATATCTAAAAATAGCTAAAAATAAATATTATTAAACAGTAAAAATACTAAGTAAATATCAGAAAATATCCAAAAATACTCATAAATACTGAAAATACCTACTGATTTTCCATCCAAACATCGTGAACTAATTTTTCATGTTAATTTTAGGTATTTAGTCTTACATCATTCAAATTTATATGTTGTTTATGATTTTATTTTTTGGATTTTGAAAAATTTACATATATTTATATTTTTAAATCCGTTTATTTTATTTAAACATGTATATGAACTCAAATCGAACTTTCAAACATCCGAACCGAATCTAAACCAAAATTTTAAAATATCTAAAAAAAGTTTAAATTTCCAGCTATTGAAACGGAAAGCCAAACGTCTTATCTCTAGTTTAGCCTTTGAAGACTGTGGCTTGGTATGTTGGGAATTGGGATTATGGTTTAGAATCTTTAGATATTGTGATCACGTCTTAGTATGTTGAGATTATGGTTTAGATTTTGTGATGCGATGCTTCTTTTTCAAATGCAAACCATGCACATGCTCGTGCTTGTAGATTGCCCAAAAAGAGAGAAATTATCGAAGCCATTCAAAGATTTTAGTCAGCCACAAATTCGTAGAAGAGAGATTGAGAAACCTCATGGTAAGATGACAGAATGAGCTTTTAAAAAAAAAACATGACAATATGACTTTATACATCAACACAGATGATCATCATCTCCCAAAAAGGAAGACAAAGAAATGTGAACCCTTAGAAGAGAGAGATTTTTTTATCGTTTCAAGCCAGTCGGAGGCTTCTACATCTCTGACATCGGTGTGTTTAGTTTGTTTTGTTTCTCTTTTTTTTTATTTGCTTTGTTTCAGGTTACTTGGTTTCTTTAATTGTCAATTTATTTTGAATCTAGGGAAGTTTTTGATTGTTCTTTTGTATGTTTTTTTCCAATGGATTTGGAAAGACAAAATTTTCGGTTCAACTGAACCATTTAGAAAAGGTAATTGAAAGATCTATTGCGGATGGTGGCGACGGATCTTATCGGCTTATGGTTCTTCATTTGATGGCGATGGAGTTCTTGATGCAAACTATGGTTACTACGAAAGATAACATGAAATTCTATGGAACGATAATCTCTTTGACTCTGTTATTATCGATAAAGCAATATAAAGAGTTAGTCTTCTCTCGGAGATTCCTACTGGAGTAATAAAAAATAGTGGCAAATGTTCTTAACTCGGTCTGAAGCGTGATGTTTTTGGATTAATACAAAAATTGTCTCTTTTGAGATTCAACTATTGAAGAACAAGAAACGAGGATTGATATAAAAATCTTTAGTCATCCATACGTAAAATAAATGTGTTAGTTTACTTTGAATAGCTATTAGTGTATCTTTTATCTATATTTGTTTTACTAGATATTATTTAAAACTCTTTGCCTAGAAGAGTTAATAATATAATCCAACACTAAAAAAGAAAAAGTGGACCACAGTACTTGTGCTTCAACGTAACAGTTTTAAAATTTGTTTAGCAATTGAATGATGAATGTAAATCCACACAAGAGATCTCTACAAAACTGAGTCATGGATAATTATTCTTCTATTCTGCTATATTTATGCTAACAAAAACAAATTTTATGGACGTGTATCAGTTGAATGGGCCGTTTTGTTTCCCAGTTATCACCTTTTTTAAAGCCCAGTAACAGACATAAATATACTTTTATTTAAGCATACGTGTATAAAAATTGCATTAGCGCATCTGGTGTAGTGGTATCATAGTACCCTCCCACGGTACTGACCAGGGTTCGATTCCCTGGATGCGTAACGTTTATTTTGCTTATTCTTTCTATCCTAACAAAATACTTTAACGATGTTAATGCGCGTTTATGGTTGACTTGCTTAAAACCCGTGTAAAACACAATACCTAATAACTATTTAGTTGTTTAATAAACAGATACAAGCAACATTAACTTTTAGTGTTTTTTGTTATGAACTAGCGCAACCATAAACTTAATCGCACATACAGAACCAATAATTCTGATCACTAGCAAGCCTATTTGCTGACTCATTGTAGTTACGTGAATGCTCATATATTCATGCCATTATGCTCAGAGTCACTTGCTTGTTTATGGAACTATTGGCAATGGACGAGTGTAAGACGAATCATATTTATCTGCATCTAATCCTAGTAGGGAGTACTTAAAAGAAAAATCTAGATTGCAACTTGCAAAACAACACATTCTAGAGAAAAAGTAACTTAATATCCAAAAATGTATTCATGGGCTCACATCACACAGTTTAATTTTGGATACACAAACAAGGAAACATATAAGTTACACCGAACGTAAACCAGAGAATGTGATGAGAAAGATATGTCCGAAGCTATACGTTTATTGCTTGAGGTTTCTTATGATACAATGCTTGATATTTAACGGCACAAAGGAATGTTCTGAACTCTATACAACTACGACTTTATCAGCTGGCAACAGGAGTAGAGCATAACGATGCATTGTTCTATGGGCTGCTTTTCCGTACTAGTAGAGCAACAATCTTGATTGAGCTCTTCTTTTGGATGAAGCTAACGTTTGTTTGTCTTGTTGCAAGTTGATAAGAGGCTCTATGTTGGGCTTCTGTTGATGAATATGGGCCACGTTAATACCCTTTCCACTACAAGAAAACATGGACTTAACAACAAAATTTTACGAGGAAAATACCTCGTCGTAAAGGTACTAGTGCATTCCAAGGACATTACGATAAACAATATATTCGTCGTAATGTCCTTGTAATATTACGAGGAAAATATTTTGTCGTAATGTTACAAGGACATTACGACGAAATATATGTTTGGTGAAAACGTGTTTGAATTGTGCTTTGGAGAAGTAAATTCGTTGTAAAATCATTATGAGGTACTTGTAATAGCCTAATAAATCTTTTCCTTGTAAATTCGTTGTTATATCTTCACCTACCAAATTCAAAAATTTCCTATATATATGTTCATTCTCTTCATAACATATCACACAAACGAAAAAAAGAAAAGAATCAAAAAAATGTCGGATGGTAGAAATATTTACGAGTTACGGAGTTGGATGTATACGCACAAGGATGTTGACGGTAGAGTGACCGATGTATTTCTCAGGGGGCTAGAGTCATTCATGTACCAGGTAGGCTGTACGCCGATCATGCAATAAAGTGGTAAGATGTTATATCCTTGTCAAAAGTGCAAGAATTCAAAATTTACCTGTAGTGAAACTGTATGGAAGCATTTATTAAACATAGGTTTTACACCACATTACTATATTTGGTTTCAACATGGAGAAGATTATGGTGGAAATGAAGCTAGTAATAGTAACTTTCAGGATGCTGGTAATAGGCAATAACCATATCACTTGCATAATGAATATAGTTACCATGAGGAAGAACACTTGGTAGATCATGATAGGGTTCATGACATGATTACTGATGCATTTTTACCTGAAACCACTACAACAATAGCTACTGAAAGTGAAAATGTTGAAGAACCAAACTTAGATGCGAAAAGATTTTATGAAATATTAGCTGCTGCAAATCAACCAATCTACCCTGGTTGTAGAGAAGGTCTCTCTAAATTGTCCCTAACAGCTATGATGATGAATATTAAAACAGATCATAATTTACCTGAGAATTGCATGAATGCATGTGCCGAATTGTTTAAAGAATATATGCCATAAGACAATGTATCTGCTGAATCTTATTATGAGATTCAAAAATTAGTTTATAGTCTTGGGTTTCCTTCAGAGATGATAGATTTTTGCATCGAAAATTGCATGATCTACTGGAGGAATGATAAGAAGTTAGAAGAGTGTCGTTTCTGCAATAAACCACGATTCAAACCACAAGGACGTGGGAGGAATAGGGTACCGTACCAAAGGATGTGGTACCTACCAATTACAGATAGGTTGAAAAGGTTATATCAATCTGAGAGGACTGCTGGAGCGATGAGATGGCAAGCTGAACATGTCCAGAGGGATGGCGAGATCGCTCATCCGTCAGATGCAAGAGCGTGGAAACATTTCAACACGATACACCCACATTTTGCTAGAAATATTCAGAATTCTATCTTGGGTTATGCACAGATGGATTTAGTCCATTTGGAATGTCTAGAAGACAATATTCTCTGTGGCCAGTCATTCTTAGGCCGTACAACCTCCCACCGGAGATGTGCATGGAACAAGAATTTCTATTATTGACCATATTAGTCCCTGGTCCAAAGTATCTAAAACGGTCGCTAGATGTTTTCCTTCAACCATTGATGCAAGAGCTGAAGGACTTATGGTCAGCAGGAGTGAGGACGTATGATTGTTCCTTGAAAACAATTTTACGATGACAGCAGTTCTGCTATGGACTATAAGTGACTTTCTTGCTTACGGGATGCTTTCTGGATGCTTTCTGGATGGACAACACATGGAAGGTTATCTTGTCCATATTGTCTTGGAATGAAAGATGCTTTTAAACTGAAGCATGCTAGGAAGACATGTTGATTTGATTGTCATCGTCGATTTCTTCCTCTTACTCATCCATACCGAAGAAACAAGACATTGTTTAGGTACAAAAGAGTTGTCAGAGACGGTCCTCCTCCATATTTAACTGAAGAACAAATTGAACAACAACTTGATCACTATGGAGCTTTGGAAACTGTTCCTCGTGGAGGGAACTGACATATTCCTACAAATATGTCTGATGGGTATGGGGTCACTCACAATTGGCAGAAGAAGAGTATATTTTGGGAGCTGCCTTACTAGAAGGATTTTTTTTTGCAGCACAACCTCGATGTGATGCATATAGAGAAGATTTTTTTTGACAACATCATGAATAGAATACTCAATGTTCAAGGGAAGACAAAAGACATCAAAAAGTCAAGATTGGACTTACCTGATATTTGCTCGAGAAGTGAGTTACATATCAAGAGCAATGGAAAGGTTCTAGTTCCCATCTTCCGATTGTCATCAGAAGCAAAGACGACTTTGTTCAACTGGGTGGCATCAGAAGTGAAGTTTCCTGATGGTTATGTTTCAAACCTCTCAAGATGTGTTGAACAAGGTCAAAAGTTCTCAGGAATGAAGACTCATGATTGTCATGTGTTTATGCAACGACTACTTCCATTCGATTTTGCCGAGCTGCTTCCAACAAATGTACATGAATCACTTGCAGGTAAAATATTTTAATTACATAATTTGAGCCTTTCATTTTAGCTTCTCAAGCCTTACAAGTTAGCTTCATTCGATACCCACACCTTAGAGATTTCGGAATAACTTGGTTAGCGGCTATCGAAATTACTCCTCGTAGACGAATAGTTGCTGGAGAAGAACCACCATTGCAAGAAGAAGCGTGTATCACTGAGGTTGTAGTACCTGAACAACATATCGATGATATTCTTCTCATTGATCCGGATAACCGTCAATATGAAGATTTTCCCGATGATATGACGGATGAAGCAGGTGAAGACGAGTTTGGTGAAAATGATGATGATCATTGTACTGATGTTGATGATGACTCGAATGACTCAGAATGAATGTAAACAAATGTTTTTAATATTTAAATATGTGTAAGACTTCAGTTATATGTGTTATTCTGTTGAATTTTAGAACTTAAAATTCAAATTTTAAATAATTAATTAAAATATTAAATTGGAGTTTAAATAATGACATAATTGTAGTTTACAGTTAAAACCAGTTTCATTAAGGGTTTAGGGTTTATATTTTATCACAAAAAAATGAGAGTTTAGAATTTAAGGGAAATAGGATGAAGAGTGAAATAAAGATGTGAAGTTATAGATTTGGGGTTTGGGGTTTAGGGATTTGACTTACAGGGTTTTGGATATATTCCTATTTAATTCATCGTAATGGAAAACACGGGCCTGGTAGATTCGTCGTAATAGGGCCTATTTAATTCGTCGTAATGCAAAACACGGGCCTGGTAGTTTCGTTGTAATAGGACCTTTTTAATTCGTCGTAATGCAAAACACAGGCCTGGTAAATTCGTCGTATGGAAGACGCGCGTGGTAAGTTTGTCGTAATAGAAAACATGCGTGTGGTAACTTCGTTGTAATGTTACGACGAATTTACTAGGCTTCAAATTTTCTATATATACTCGAGGATCAGTCACGAGGCTTGCCTCGTGTATTCCTTCCAATCTCCAAACTCCTCTCCACATTCAAGGTATGTTTTTTTTTTTAATTTTTTTTCTAGGTTAGGTAGTTAATAGGTGGTTAGTTTAGGTGTTTAGATTAAGGAACATAGCGTAATTAGAAATTAATTAGAAAATTATTTTTAGAAATTGAATAAATATTTTTAAACACTAATGACTTATTTTTTTTAAAAATGGAATAACAATTTTTCTAAACTAATTATATATTGTTTTGAAATTGAATAACAACGTTTTAAAAAAAAATATATTATATAATTTTTAAACTGAATAAATATTTTTTAAAACTGATTAGATATTTTTCATTATCTGATTCTATTTTTCCTTTAAATTTAGATGACACCTAGGAGACGCCCCACTTATTCTGATATATTTGTATCTCGAGACGGGACATCATCTAGTTCAGCTCCATCATCTTCAGATCCGGAGGCGGTCCTAGAGTCACATGGAGTTCCTTTGGCTCCTCCTCCTCCTTATGCACCCCAGATATATCACCCGATGCCTCCACCTCCTCCTCCATATGAGGCGCCTCCACCGGCTCCACATGTTGCCCCAGGAGCCGGTGTTCATCCCGATTTGCTGGTCCCTCCTTCTGTACCGTACGCTATATATACAGTGGAGGATCTTCTTTCTCAGCCTGGACGAGCATCATTAGAGATTCTGGACCCCGACACCCCAGATGGTACTTATTGGTAAGTTATTAATTTTATTAATTTTAATATTTTTAAAATTATATTTGTTATACTCATCTAATAAATTCATATTATTTTCAGGTTTGGCGTGGATAATTGTGTCGGACGTAGCGTTTCTGACACAATCAAAGACTACTTCGTCTAGGCTCATCCCAACTGGAGCATGACTCCCGAGCACATTAAGACTACGTGGTTCAAATGCTTTGCGGTAACAATTTTCAGTTTTCTTATTTAATAATATATATTTTTTAATTTTTTTCTAATTCATTTTATTTTTCTTTGTTTCAGCAAAGGTGGCAATGGTCCTTAGCAATCAAGGAGAGGGTTAAGTTGGAATTTGTTGCTAGAGCAAAGATCTACCTTTTCAACACCGTCTCAGATTGGAAGGACAAGGGGGAGTACTACGGCTATGATGCCAAACCCACCGAGCTCACGAAAGAGGTATGGGATGGCCTCATCGCCTATTGGAAGTTACCGGGCTCGGTCCGTAAGGCGAACAGTTGTCTGCTTCCCGTAGGACCAAGGATGCTGATGGTAACTTGCCCATGCTTCATACAACCGGGCAAAACCCCCACGCCGGAGTTCGTCTACGAGTTGTAAGTTTTATTAATTTTATGTTTATTTTTTATTTTTCTTAATTTTTATTATCTTATATAAAAATTTTAAACTTACATTTTATATGCTTTTGTAGGCTAAGAAGCCTGGATTGATGCCATCTTTGAGTGATCTATTCAAAATCACTCACCAAAAAGCGAGCGGGGCTTTTGTAGATCCACGGTCGGAGAAGCTCTTTCACGATGTGTCTGCTCGGGTTGAAGAGCGCGAGATGCAGCTAACCCAGCAGTCTACTGATGGACAGCTTGTCAAATTGTCTACACCTGAGGTGGACAAGATCTTCGAATAGGTAAATTTTAGAAATATTCTAATATTTTTAATATTTAATTTTATAATTTGAAGTAAAGTATTTCATTTCTAATTTTATAAATATTTGTTTTATAAGGTCGCTCCACGGAAGAAGGGGCGGACAATGGGAATAATATCCGTCAATGACGTTCCAAAGGCGACTTCGTTTTATTTTTTGAGCCGGGATAAGGAGAATGCTCGGTTCAAAGCTCAGGTGGACGACCAACAGGTTTCGCTTGCAGTCTCTGGAGGATCTTCTCGACGTTATGGCGGTTAGAAACCCTGTTCTACAAAGAGCGTTGAAGGAGAGACGTCGGAATCTCAGCGGACAAGCGCCTCATGTAGACGAGCCTCGAGACGCTACGTAAGGGTACGAGACCTCCAACAACTACTTCGACAATGTCGAGATTTAGTTTTTTTTTAAAAAAATTATTTTCATATTGTATTATAATTTTAACTACTATTTTATAACTTATATATATTAAAAATAATTTTAATTTTGAATGTTTTAAATAATTTTAATTTATAATTTTTTATTATATATTGTTTTATTAAATTTTCATTTAAAATCCTCGTAAAATTTACAAGTACTTTACATGGAATTCCTTGTTCATTCCTCTTAACACATTATGACGACTTAACATGTTAGGACATGTAAATTCGTCATAAACTGTACAAGCTTTTAGGGAGTATTTTACTATGAAATTTTACAAGGAGTTTACGAGTCCGGTTTACTAGGCAATTACGAAGAAATGGGGCCTACTCGTTGACGACGAAACAGGTTCGTTGTAAACCTTACAACGTAATTACAATGAATCGTGCATTACGACGAGCGTTTTACAACGAATCATGATTCATAGTTATTTCGTCGTAATCTTTCCATTACGACGAAATAACTAGGAAATGTGCCCTCGTAATAGGGTTGTTTTCTTGTAGTGCGTTCAAACTTGTGGTGGGTGAGCAGATCAGATTTAATCTCTCAAATAACTAACACTGAAGTCATCTAGCTGCTTAGAATGAGTATATGACATAAGTGAAGCTAGTAGAGTTGCTAGAAGAAGAGTGGTTACATTACGGTCTTGTTCGTTTGCTCAGTTGACTTATCCATCTGGGTGAAGGTGAATATTGTTGTTCGTTTTGTGGACTTAATCGATACATACAGATGGATCACCTGGTTGAGTTTCGAAAACTCAGCTGAATATTTTTTTTAAAAGCTGGCTGAGTCTTCACCATACATCCAACTACAGTCAAAAATGGTCAATGACAAAAATAAACCTGCTACACATAACCCTAAACTTAAAAGCTTCAGCCTCCATCTCTCACGTTGACGGCTCTCTCTTTTGTGAAGGTCTCGCTCTCTCTCTCTCCAGCAACCTCCGACGATCTCTCTCGGGCGACACTCTCTCCGGCAACTCTCTCTCCGCTCTCTCTCTCTCTCTCTCTTTCCCGGAACCTCTCTCTCTCAGGCCTTATCTCTCCGGCGACTTCTCTCTCCGGTGACCTCTCTCTCGCAGGCTCTCTCTCTCTCTCTCTCTCTCTCTCTCTCCGGTGACCTCTGTCTACCCAGCAATCTCTCTCTCTCACTCATGTAAGAGTCTCTTGGATCTATATGTTGTGGGTTTTATGTGTTGATATCTCTCAAGTAAGAGTTTCCTGGATCTATATCCTTTAAGTTATGTTATGGGTTTAGTATTTAGAATCAATAAGAGTCTCTGGAATCTGTTTCATATTATGTTTGGGTTTTGTCTCTTTTTCTATTCTTTGATTGATTCATCAATCTGTGAACTTTTGGTTAAAATAGTGATTAAAGTTTCAAACTTAAAATCTGTATATCTAAGTTTTTTCAGTGGCTGATACTGATGGGTTTCTTGAAGTATGAAGTTTTGATGCTTTAATTGTTGTGAATAATAAAAACATATAGTTTATACCCTTAGCCTTAGATTTTGTGAAAATCATTGATGAACTCTTTCTTCTGCGCAGTCCTTGCTTTGTTTTCCTCATCCTCCAGTTGGGAAATATTATTTAGTAGACTTTGGATACCCAACTGGAACTGGTTATTTAGGACCTCACCGTAGAACTAGATATCACCTTGATCAGTTTGTTAGAGGAGGTCCACCGACAAACAACAGAGAGTTATTCAACCGAAAGCATTCTGGTTTGCGTATGAGAGGACATTTGGAATATGGAAGGCTAAGTGGAGGATTCTTGACCGCAAGCACCCTAAGTATGAGCTGAAAAAATGGGTAAAGATTGTGACAGCAACAATGGCTCTCCACAATTTTATCAGAGATTCAAACCATGAGGATTGTAATTTTGCACATTGGGAAAAAGTGGAAGAGTATGAACATCACGGGGATGAAGTGACATAAAATGATGAGCATGTTGCATACATACCAGCTGGAGATAGAGTCATGGAGGCCATGCAAGATTCCATTACTGAGGAAATGGCGAGAGGACGTCGACTTCCATATTAAATGTAAGTAGTTTTTATGTATTTGCTTTAATGTACATTAACTTATAAGCACATTGATATTGAATATCATGTGTTGTTATGAAACTTGTAGGTCGTCTTCGGTGAAGTTTCTTCATATCATCGATTGAAGATTGAATTTCTAATGCAACTTTATTTTATTTATCGCTAATTTAGTGTATTTTAATATTTGTGAAAATATATTGTTTGAGTTTATTTAAGTTATGAGAAATTATTATTACAATTTATGACAAAATTTATCATCAAATAATTTTGGACTTTAATTTAAATATTTTAATCAAATATGTGAAAGTATAGTCATTCTTTATAATTTCATTGTCTTATTTTCATTAAAATAAATTTAGATAAGATATTAAAAATAATAAAAATAATAGAAAAATAATAAATATGAGTTGAGAGTAAAATATGGTTAAATTAAAAGACATGTTTAAATTAGTCATTTTGTCATCAAATGCATCCAGATGCAAATGCAAGTTCAAAAAAAGAACAAACGAACAAAGCTGTAAAAATGAACAACACTCAAATGAAACATCTGGATAAGACATCCAGATGATCTATCTGGATGAAACTTCCAAATGTACAAAGGAACAGGGCCTACATGTGTGTAATGAACCTAAAACCTAACTGAGATTTTTTGGGGATTTCGTATTTTTGGGCAGGGAACAAAGAGATCATTGTGGAAAGCTGGAAGCTTACCAATAGGGTGGTTGACATTGAATCAAGCTATTGTTTCTACTGAAAAAAGATTTGAACAATTCCAAAGTTTTGATAAAACTTCTAAACTCCTCTATTTATTTAAGAAAGCTAAAATCAGCTAGTGATGATGAACCTGTGAAATTTTATGTTTGGCTTGGAGATTTTGTGCGGCATGGTGAACATTTAGATATAAACGGGGAAGATTTACATTGGAAGGTTAAACTTCTAAGAATGGTACTACCACAAAAGTTAAAAGAGTTACTGAGATATTGAACTCTTTTAGATTAATGGAGGATTCTTATCCGAATTTATGGATTGATTATCGAATATTGTTGAAAATCATGGTTTTTATTGCCTCTGCGGAAAAAAAAATTCTAAGTTAAAGTTGCTAAAATATCTATCTACATTCTACTATGTCACAAGAAACATTGAATATGTTGTCAATGAGATCTATTGAGAAGATATGAATGGTAAACTTGATTACGAAAAGATTAGGAACAAATTTGTTGAAAGAAAGGTAGAAATCTGTTTTTCACAAATAAAATTTTATTGTCATATTAAAGTCAAAGCCTTTTCCAAATTTTTGATAATTTTTATGAGGGTCAGATTAAATGAAAATTTTATTAGGATAACATTTAGTTTATTTTCATCAAAAGAACTAACAAAAAATGATCAAGAAATTTTTAATTAAAAGGTAAATATACATTTATATTCTTAAGTAATCTAGTCTTAGGTTTTAGATTTGAAGGATTGAGTTTTGGCGGGGTATTTAAAATATTAAAATACATATTTAAAATTTCAAAATAAAATTTTAATAATTTTTTTCAAAAAGTATATTTGAATTTAAAAAATTTGAAAAAAATTGAAAATATAAAAAAGGTTGAATTTGTACACATATAAATCCAAAACTATAAAGAATATTATTTTATTTTATTTATTTATTGTTTTATATTTATATATCTATCAAAAAAATGGTATAAAAGTATTTTATCGTTTCAATGAAATATTTTTACGTATTTTTTTGGAGCTTTTTTGGTGACAAATTTTTTTAACAAATGCTATTTGAGATAGTTCATCTTTTTAAAATGCATTAAACCACCAAAATGTATGGAACGGCACTGCTGTAACTAGATCGAGTGATCTGAAAGTTGGATCTATCAATCAAATTACACATTCTTGGCAGATCAATCGACCTTGTAAGAGATTGACCCTTTTTTTGTTTGGTCGTCAGTTTTTTTTTTCTTTTTTTTTAAAAAAACATGAAACACAGTAAAACTAAAGATAAAAATAAGTATGTTAGTAAAAATCAAAAGAAAAATAATATATACACTTATTAATGGGTTGTTTCCCACCAATCATAAATTTAGTGTATTAGTCGTAAAAATCTAAATATTGAATCAATGCACCTTTGGTACTTCTCCTGCTAAAACAAGAAATAAAGTGTACAAAGTATTGTCCATAGAAAATAAACCGATTATCATCAAAGATATTCACCACAAGTATAGCATATGTCACAAAACACTATTTGAAGGTCAGATTATCATAAGAAACAAATGCAATAGATGGAAGAACAAAATCAAGTTCATTTTCACAAAGTAGTCAACTTTATTTCAATCAATCATGTAAATCACACTATTCACATTCTTATGATTGTTTTCCACTTTAGGGTTCTATTTCTCATTCAATATTTATCCAAATCAAATTTATCTCATAGGTTAGCTATTCTAAAAAATGGTTAGATTCTCCAAGCATCAAAAAGTGAGATTCAAGATCAATTGAAGCACAAACATAATTCTTGTCAGCTCATACTTCATGATAATCTATAGCAAACTTTTATACTCTCAACTTATCTAGTATTTGAGTCTCACATATCAAATCAAGACATTAATTGATAAGTACAGAAAATTCAAAATCAGAGGTAACATCTTCAGCATAAGACAAATGACTATTATCATAATCATGACGTTCAAAAGTCTAGTCACAAGTAACTTCTAGTTGGGATGGTGGAATCTAATATACAACTCTTTAAGCTGTTGACCCTCCATTATCTCACACACATATCTTCCTTCAAGCTCTGCCTGATATGACACAAGGTTGGTCTAAAGCATTACTGCTAGATCATGCCTTGTCAACATTAGGTTCTCTTTCTAAAGTTCATCTATTCCAATCATCTATTCTAGTGTAAGTATATTTTCACCGAATGATGGCTCTTCATATGGCTCATCCTCACTATCATCTTCAAATGTGTATTCTCCTATTGTTGCCCCATTCTATAACTGACAACACGAATGTATAATCTTTCTACTGTCATGACTCAAGCCACTATGTCTAACAACCTAAAAATTAACTAGCGTTGAGCCTAAGGGATTAAACATGCATTAAGTTTTATTTTGATGAGTTGACAAAGTTGTTGACAAAGTGCTTTACAATCAACTTTCACCAGCTAAGGACACTTTGATCACAAAGATTATGTTCAGGCAATTAAACCAACTTTCATTATCTTTAATAAATGTATAATCATGAACTATGTAATTAATCAAGTTCAAGCATTAAGAACAATCCATATGATGAATTTATTAACAATTCACTAATCTAACAACCCTAAACATTCAATCTCTTCAAATCCTTTGAAACCCTAAAACCTAACAAGGAATATACTCAAACATGATAGAAAAAATGCCTAAGATAAATGAAGAACACATAAGTAAAAATAGGACTTTAGAAAGATTATTTGTCTCCCTAGAGCTCTAAAACGTAAAAGTCTGCTATAAAATAAAGTTAGCCTAAAAATGGCCTGCAATATTAGATATAGATCAAAACCACTTCATGGTCGATTTTTAGGCAAAACCAAACCAAAAATAAGGAAAAATAAATATTTTTTGGTAGTGAACCGGCAGACAGAGTAGTGTACAGTAAAATATGCATAACCTTTGATCTAACTGTTGGATCGGCCTCAATCATGTGGAATTGAAAACATAGCCAAATTATCTATCTTGTATCCAAATTTGAGATAAATCTAATGTTGGAAAGTTCTCAATCTGTTGCTAAACCTATAATGCATCTTCACATTTCTGTAATTTCAATAGTCCTTTTTACATTCAATACGACCTAAACCTTTTAAAACACCAAAAAATTTCAAACACATAATTTGACTAGATGAAAACTCAAAACATAGGTTATAAATTGGCATAATCATAGATATATCAAACGTTAAACAATAATCATCCGTTAGTCAAAAGGCTATCACAAATCATTGATCCTCTCAAAACTTCGTTACTCCATATCCCCATCAGATTAACTTTGGAACACTGGCGTAGATCAAGGTGTACTAGGTTAGGACAATTTTCAAGAATG
This sequence comes from Moricandia moricandioides, assembly GCA_905132885.1. Taxonomy (NCBI): domain Eukaryota; kingdom Viridiplantae; phylum Streptophyta; class Magnoliopsida; order Brassicales; family Brassicaceae; genus Moricandia; species Moricandia moricandioides. Next base: position 84,236 of record CAJHQQ010001289.1, read on the forward strand.
ACCCATGTTGGTTAGTACGTTCCCAAAAAGATGGAGGTGGTAGAGCTTGAGTATGCTTTTCAGGATTACTTAAGCTCTATCATCTTCATCAAGTTTGAACTTAAGGTTGCAATTAGCTTCAGTGTCTTTAGATTTGGAGAAAATATGGCTTGCAATTTTCAGAGACTCTTTTGAAGATGAACAATATGAAACCAAGCCTTGGGCATTTGGATTTTTGGTTCAGATCAGTTCGGTTCCCATCGGATACAGATCCTTCGAGTCTTACAGATTTTGATCCCTATAGTTACATGTAAACTGGTTTGGTTTCAGTCGGTTCCTATTTATTACAGTTGGTTCGATTACAAATGTTTTATACGTAAAAATACTTGAATTTTTTTGGGTATCATTTTGCTGAGTTTTTTTCTGTTTTGTTTGAAACCCGTCAATTTATTCAAAACACCTCATATAATTCATAAATTATGGAAAACAACTGAAAATAAAAAAAATGAAACATTCTTAAACTCCAAATTTGATGTTAAGAATTTCATACTATTTGAAAATATCACGAAAAAATATAAACTACATAGAATATCCATTATAACTAAATCATAAATAAAAGTATAGAGAAGAGAAGAATCATAATCTCAAACATTTATGTTTTCAGCTCATATTTGGATTAGTTCTTATCTAGTAGTTATATTCATTTTGGTTCTTATTGGGTGTAGGTATATCTAGTCATTTTTATCAGATTCAACCTTTTCAGAAATAAGAGTTTTAGACTCGTAAATGTACTCACAGAGATTTAATTCCTTTTAGGTGAATTTTTTTGACTATGCTCTGATTTATAATTTCAGATCAGGGTAAAATATCCAGATCTAATGAAATCCGAACTATTCAATTAATAATAATAAAAAAGACGAAAGGCTTTATAGATTTTCAGTTTTTTTTTTTAATTTTTGAGTAAAATTTCTTCTCTCTCCTACTTTTTTTGTTATTTTGGGTGAAAAATTTCATAAAATACCACCGATAATGTTATTTTTAACTCAATCATCAACTTTTCACTTACCAAATGTGGATACAAGATTATAACCTCTCTCAGATTTTAACTTCTCGTACAATACTGAAATCTAATAACACCTAGGGACACTTAGACGCTACTCAATCGGAACGACATTGTAATACCATTGTGAGAACAAATTCATCCCAAGACCCAAAATAAATTTTCTCTTAGAACACCTAATTCTACCACTAAAAACAGATCACAAAACATATCCTTAGCTAATCGACAATCCTAAAATGAGAAATCCAAATTAAAACATAGCAAAAGGGACTAATTGTTGGAATATTAGATTCGGTCGTTCGCTTCGACACCCGAGAGGCGGATTTTCTCACTTAGGATAACCTAGAAGCTTAGGATAAAGGTTTTGAATCTAAAAAATTTGGGTCAAAGCAATGAAATCGTCCGCAGCCAAGCGGGCAAATCTGTAAAATAGAAGGACGACAAGACTACCAGATCTGACAATCACTTGATATTGCAAATGCCAAGTCCTAAACGTGTTTGCCTTTAGGTCTTCGAGCTTCTCCTAGAGACCACTCAAAAAACTCAAAATTCGCCACGCTCTGCCTACGAGAACCGTTGGGATGTCTTCTTCTACATAATGAATTCATTCCGACGTAGAGGCTTCATTTATTCCATGTGAAGCACCGTCCTTTCCTCCCCATCCAAACCATAGATGTTTCTTCTGGAATCAAGAAGGAACAATACACAGATCAAGAAAGTCAATCAGACGATCACTTGTCCGCCTTATCACCTCTGGTGCGCCTCCAAAGGGGAGTATCCAAAGTTCACATGAGTAAGAAGTGACACTGAGCCACCCATACGCTAGGAATGCTACACGCCCCACCACATACCTCTCTTCTTACTTCTTTGAGTTACTACCCAACATCCAACACCAGCTTCTAGATTTGTACCAAGAGAGACAAAAACGCACCCTCCGTCACCACCTCAAAGCCGAGAGCCGACGAAGCCAATGGGAAAATGGCTCGTCGAGCATCGCCGACAGAACCTAAGATCCGACCCGTCTTGTGGGCTCGCTGCTGCTCCAGATACATCTTCAGCCGGTCCAGTTTGTTCTCCGCCGCGAACAGAACTACCTCCAGAGACCTCTGTTGAGCACCAACTGCGAGCATATCACCAGGAGTTGAAAGCCAACGAGGGAGCAAAGCAAAAATGAGAGGAAGGGGAAGGAGTAGCCTCCAACACCGGTTAGGGCCACCAGTGCCAGGGGGAGATTTGTTGCTTTAGGGTTTTGTGTCTCTTTATGTTGTTAGGATTAAACCTATGATTTATGCTTTAATCTTGGAATGACCTTTTGTATCTTAAGCCTAAGAACTTTTATTCCCCGTAAAAACTTAACACCACGAATAACTATTATATAGTCCTCATAGAATTCCTAATCTCTATGACATTAAGATATTGATTATTCTAAATACACTAAGCTTAACATATTCTCTCCTTATGCTTGCAGGATTTGGCATGGGCTGGAGTTGATATTTTGGCCCAAATTTTTAACAAATCTCCACCTTGGGCCCATATTTTTTTTAACCCTCTCTTCATTTCCAGACCTTGCCGACAGACAAAGCTTCTGAGCCCCCCTTTTTTTTTTCTCGATGACGATTCCAGCGGCGATTCCAGGCGAGAAAGTTAGAGATCGGACCGATCCTTCTCTCAGGTTTGTTAATCCGTGACTCTCTCCTCTTTTCTCCTTGAATATCCCTGCTTCATCTCCTCAGCTCTTCAATTTCGAACCATGCAGAAGTAACCCCGAGTCCACTCGTTCCCATCCTCATACGATCCTTCGTCTCTCGCTTCCAAGAACAAGATATCGCGACTTCTCTTCTTCTGGAAAAGAAAGAATCTTTCTTTCTTTCTTAAGCTCGACGACATGCCCGGTTGAGATTCTGGGTAAGTGTTATTTAAACTTCCTTATCTTCTGTGAGCTGTAAGCAATCTCCATGAATATGCTTTGTGTAATCTGACAAAATGGCTTCTTGATTTCCGATCCCCATAACAGCTAAGTAGCTGACTCGTGTCTTCCTTCAGCTCCTTCCATCGCTGTTTTGAGATGCTTAATAGTATGGTTCATACTATCCGGGATATTCGTTAAGCTCCATTGTCATGCTCGAGGTAATCTTCTCCCTTCAGCTCCTTTATAACTGTTTAAGACGTTCTCTATATGAACTTAAATCACTATCTTTGATGTAGTCATTCGGACCTTTTCCAAGAAACATTTCTATCTCAGCCACTCCACCTTAAACTGAGATTCACCCCGCATCTAGCAGGTAACCCTTTTGTAACCCTTTGAGCTTTCTGGTTATCGATAAGAAGTAATAGTATAAGCTCTAACCTTATCACTTCTTCTTGTGCGAGGTGATTCGATAACCGAGTTACCTGCTGTGCCATCTTCTTAGATGATTTGCAGGAGTTCGCAGCAAAGATCAAACTTTGGACCAGGTAATGCTTTAGTTAGGAAATCTGATGGGTTCTTGCTAGTATGGATTTTAGATAGGTGAACCTTGCCTTCTGCTATTATGTCTCTGATGAAATGGAATTTAGTGTCGATATGTTTGGTTCTCTTGTGATGGACATGATTCTTAGCTAAGGCAATAGCACTTTTTGAATCACAAAGAATTTTAACACTTTCTTGTTTAAAACCCAACTCTTCACATAACCTTCTTAACCATATAGCTTCTTTAGCAGCTGAGGTAAGAGCCATGTACTCTGCTTCAGTTGTTGAAAGAGCCACCACTTCCTGTAAACTAGACTCCCAGCTTATAGTATTTCCCCAAACTTGAAACACGAAACCTGTGACTGACCTTCTTCTGTCAAGGTCAGTTGCATAGTCAGAGTCGCAGAAACCTTCTATACTAAATTCTGCGTGTTTGGTAAACGTGAGACTCCTTTTTATAGCTTTCTTTAGATACCTTAATACCCATTTTACTGTTAACCAATGCTCCCTTCATGCTTCTGACATAAACCGACTTATAAGTCCTACTGCATAACCCAAATCTGGTCTTGATCCAACCATCGCGTACATAAGACTCCCAACTGCACTAGCATATGGAATGTTTTCCATTTGCCTTCCTTCTTCTATCTTCTGGTCTTCTGTAAGACTTTTTAGTTTAAATTGGGTTGAGGTTGGCGTATTAACTCCCTTTGCTTCATTCATCCCAAATGATATCAGAACTTTCTCTAAGTAGTTCTCTTGAGACAGCCTTAAAATTCCCTTTGTTCTGTCTCTTATGATATCCATTCCCAAAATTCTTGAAGCTTTTCCCAAATCTTTCATCTCAAACTCTCTGTTTAAATTCTCCTTTACACTTCTGATTTCTTGTTTGTCACCTGAGGCTATGAGCATATCATCGACGTATAGAAGTAAGTATACTGCTTTATCTGTGTTAACGTTTCTCATGTATACACATGGGTCTTCTTTACTTTTCTCAAATTGTTGGCCCTTCATAAAATTATCAAATCTTCGATTTCACTGCCTTGATGATTGCTTTAACCCATATAATGATTTCTTTAGTAAACAGACTTTGTTTTCATCTCCCTCCTTTATGAATCCCTCTGGTTGATTCATTAAGATTCTTTCTTCCAGATCTCCATGAAGAAAAGCTGTTTTGACGTCCATCTCCTTTAGCTCATAGTCTTTATTAACCACAAGTGACAACATTAGCCTGATAGATACGTGTTTTACTACTGGTGAAAACACTTTATTGTATTTAATCCCTTCCTTTTGAGAGAAACCTTGTGCCACTAGTCTTCCTTTGTACCTTGGTTCCTCAACTCCTGGTATTCCTGGTTTTAATTTAAAAATCCACTTGCTTCCTATAACCTTTGCATCTTCAGGTCTGTCGATCAATGTCCAAGAGTTTGCCCTTTTTAGAGAGTCCATTTCTTCACTGGCAGCATTCTTCCAAAGTTTCTTTTCTTTGCTTCTCATTGCTTCTTCAAATGATTTTGGCTCATGTATTTCTACTTCCTCTGCTGCGGCTAAAGCATAAGCTACAAAATCAGTATCTTCAAACCTTGAGGGTGGTTTAATTTGCCTTCTTATGCGGTCTCGTGCAAGCATATAGTCACCAATATTCGGTTCTGCTTTTGTGTTTTCATCGTCATCTTCTGAACTTTCTGATTTTTCTGGTTCAGAAACTCCACCTTCAACTAAGACATCTGTGATTTCCCTTGTAGGTAGAGTAGGGCCTTCAATCAGATTGTCTTTGAAAGTCACTTTCTTTTTCTGTAGAGATGCCGGTTTTTCTAAGTCTGTGAATTTCGTACCAGTATCCTTGATGTGGCTTGATGTGTTTTTAAATATGTCCTCCTCATTAAACACAACGTTTCTACTAGTGACGCATTTTCCTTCCTCCGGTAACCAAACTCGATATCCTTTAATTCCAAATGGATACCCCATGAAGATTCCTTTTAATGCTCTTGGACTTGTTTTTTCTTGAACTTTGTGGACATATGCCGAGCAACCAAATCGCCTAAGGTGAGTTAGGTCGGGTCTCTTTCCTGTCCATTTTTCTTCAGGAAGCTGATAATCAATGGCTTAACTAGGAGACCGGTTTATTATATAAACTGCTGTTGATGCAGCTTCTGCCCAGAAGTCTTGATCTAACCCTGCTTCTGCTAGCATACATCTTACTTTTTCCATGATTGTCGTGTTCATTCTTTCAGAGACATCGTTTTGTTGTGGTGTGTATGGACAATTCTTGTGTCTTTTGATTCCTGAGTCTTTACAGATTCTTGTGTCTTTTGATTCCTGTAGATAGTACAACCCTTCATTGTACTTTCCTGATATTATCTCTTTTCCATCTTTAAAAAATCGGATCATAAAATCCTTTCCCTCGTACTTGCATCCTGCTCTTTCAAGCATTCCGTAAGATATCAGATTCCTACTCATATTTGGCATATATCTCACGTCAGTGAGTATGACCACAGATCCATTTGGACTTAAGATTATGCTCTTGCCAATTCCTTTTATGTCGCACTGAGTGTTGTTTGCCATTAACACTTTTCCACCTTCGAACTCTTCTAGGTCAAACAGAACATCTTTATTCGGTGTGATATGGAAAGACAACCTGAATCCATAACCCATTCTGAGCTGGTGTCGTTTGTACTAACTGTTAGTACGAGCGGCTGTTTAGGTTCCGCAGCAACATTAGCAGATCGGTATATAAAACATCATTTGTTGTTTTTATCAAATCTAGGTCTGGATTTAGATTGACCTTGTCTGCTCTTTGATCTCCCTTTCTAGTTTCTGTTTCCTCCTTTGTCTGTTTTTATTGATGATCTTCCCCTATCTTCCACGTACAACCCTTCATCTTGTGACTTTGTAAGCTTTCCGCTTTCAAGTAACTCTCGTTCCTTTGACTTAGCAGCCCCGGTCACTTCATTTATACTCAGGGTATCCCTGCCGTATTTGAGGGTTTCTTTTAGTTGATCATACATTCTCGGCATTGAGTTTAGGAGCAAGATAGCATGAGCTTCTTCTGAAACTTCCACGTTTAAATTATTTAGATCTGCTACTAACTTCAAAAAGTCATCAACGTTTGCATCTATCCCCTTGGGATCATTCATCCTGAAGGTATAGAACTTATGTTGTAGATAGATGCGATTTGGCAGTGATGTCTCGGTGTATAGCGTGTTAAGGGCTTTCCACATTGCTGTTGCTGTATCACAATGACTGATTTTTCTTAAAACTTGGTTTCCTACGTTTACTACGATTAGGTCTTTAGCTTTTTCTGATTTTCCAAGTTTTAATGGATCAATCATAGAGCCTGAGCTTGACGAAATTTCTCCAGCATCCTTAGTATCCTTCTCTGATCCGTCCTTGACTTTAGGTGTATCCATCAGAAGGGTTTCATCGGTTAAGATATCTTTTAACCCTAGGACCCCAAAGTGAGCCATCATTCAAACCTTCCATAAAGAAAAATCTCCGGATCCATCAAATCTGTCCACATCAATTCTTGTAGTGTTCATCTTTAAAGCACCTTGCAATCAAATAACCTGAATTGCTCTGATACCACTTGTTAGGATTAAACCTATGATTTATGCTTTAATCTTGGAATGACCTTTTGTATCTTAAGCCTAAGAACTTTTATTCCCCGTAAAAACTTAACACCACGAATAACTATTATATAGTCCTCATAGAATTCCTAATCTCTATGACATTAAGATATTGATTATTCTAAATACACTAAGCTTAACATATTCTCTCCTTATGCTTGCAGGATTTGGCATGGGCTGGAGTTGATATTTAGCCCATATTTTTAACATATGTGACTGGGACTGTCGTGTTTACTATTCGATAATGCTATTTCAATATTGTCATTTTCTAGGTTTTATATTTCAACTTGCAGTTTTTCACGTTTTTATTTTTTCTGTCAACGTGCAGTTTTCTTTTTTATCGGCGGCTTTTTCAGGCTTCAACTTGCATTAGAATAATAATATTATTGGTTCCGTTCCATCACTTACTCTTACTGAGTGGATAAGTATTGGAGGAGCCATTATTGGAAATGCAGAGACTAACAAAAATGGAGAAGAAAGAAGACGAAGCTCTTCACGTAGCCATGTTCCCATGGCTAGCTATGGGCCATCTTCTTCCTTTTCTCAATATCTCAAAGTTACTTGCTCAAAAGGGTCACAAAGTCTCCTTCATATCAACACCAAGAAACATCGAGAGACTTCCCAAACTATCACCAAATCTCTCTTCCTCCATAACCTTCGTCTCTCTTCCTCTCCCTCCTTTCCCCAACTTACCTCCTTCCTCAGAATCCTCCATGGACGTACCATACATCAACCAACATCCTCTCAAATCCGCCTTCGATCTTCTCCAGCAGCCATTAACAGAGTTTCTCCGACGTTCCTCTCCGGATTGGATCATATATGACTACGCTTCTCACTGGCTTCCTACGGTTGCCAAGGAGCTTGGAATCAAGAAAGCTTTCTTTAGCCTCTTTAACGCTTCAGCTCTCTGTTTCATGGGACCGCCTTCGTCGCTCATAGAGGATTTTAGAACTACGCCGGAAGACTTCACGGTGGTTCCGCCGTGGATCCCGTTTGAATCAGACATCGTCTTTCGTTATCATGAGGTTACAAGGTACGTTGAGAAGACGGAGGAAGATGTCACCGGAATCTCTGATTCAGTTCGGTTTGGTTACTCGATTGGTGAGAGCGATGCGGTTTTCGTCCGTAGCTGTCCGAAATTTGAACCGGAGTGGTTTGGTTTACTACGAGATTTGTATCAAAAACCGGTCTTTCCGACCGGTTTTCTCCCTCCGGTTCGCGAAGATCATGAAGACGATGGTGATGCTACATGGGTTTGTATAAAGGAGTGGCTTGACAAGCAACGAGTTAACTCAGTAGTGTACGTGTCTTTAGGTACTGAAGCGAGTCTTCCTCGACAGGAACTCGCTGAGCTGGCTCTTGGGTTGGAGAAGTCAAAAGTGCCTTTCTTTTGGGCTCTAAGGAACGAGCCGACTCGTTCTGAGCCGTTGATTCCGGATGGGTTCGAGGAACGAGTCGAGGGACGAGGCAAGATTCATGTTGGATGGGTTCCGCAGGTGAAAATACTGAGTCACGAGTCAGTGGGTGGGTTCTTGACGCATTGTGGTTGGAACTCGGTGGTGGAAGGGTTAGGGTTCGGACGAGTTCCTATTTTTCTTCCGGTGTTGAATGAGCAAGGACTGAATACGAGGTTGCTGCAGGGAAAGGGAATTGGTGTTGAGATCCCAAGAAATGAGAGAGATGGATCGTTTGATTATGACTCAGTGGCTGACTCGGTTAGATTAGCTATGATTGATGATGCAGGCGAGTCGATAAGAACAAAGGCAAAGTTGATGAAAGGTTTGTTTGGGAACAAGGATAAGAATATCCGTTATTTGGATGAACTTATAGATTATATGAGAAGTAGAGGATCGTCTCATGTTGGATGAAATTATGTTTTGATAGCAAGATTTGTTTGAATATTACCAGGTTCCACCTCTATTTCTTTCATCTACTGTATGTGTAAGAAATAATTGTAGAACTTAACTTCGAACTGTCATATATGAAGGGTAATTGAAACAAAATGATGAAAACTTTTCTTACTTTCTTGTATAACATATACATATTCTATATGTAAGTAGATTTAGTTAAAAGTGCTAACATTAAAAAAAATTATTGTTTATATCAAAAGGCTATTTTATTCCTTAAACTTGAGGTGGTATGAGAAATCAGATCCGAATAGAATGACCAACAAATGTTAAAGCACGATCAAAAGTACGAGCTATCCTAGCTAAACCATTTGTTTTCTGGTTCCTCTCTCTTGGTATAAATGAAAATCTTAACTCCTGGAATCAACTCTTGTGTGTTGTTATCTCTTCTAGCTTTGTTGAAAAACTCGATCATGCTGTTGGATCTTGGATCATTGATATAACATCTTTAAAATTTATTCCAAAATACTGGCATTTTGAGTGTTGCAACATGATATCCATTGCCCAGATTAGAGCCTCCAATTCTGAATGTAAAGAAGACAAACAATTTTCCTTTTTTTCAACCCTAAGAGTCGTTCGTGTCCTGGCAAACATATATTCGGCAAACTTACGGTTTGGAGATTTGGTATCTGGTGTACTACTTGGAGTTCAACCACAAGATTGGAATTTGCAGCAAACTAAGCATTGCATTCAGTTTCCGCATGTCGAATCAGCTTCGAGGGTCTTTAGTGCTTCCACAAATTTTTTATCATTACAGCCTTTCCATAAGTACCAGATAATCCAAGGGTAAGAGTCTTTGTCTAGCTTCGGATCTTCAATTTCAAATTTTCTCCAGAATAAATAACCCATGTTGCTATGCATGCTCGTTGTTGGAAAGATTCTTGGACAAGAAGGTGTTGATGCTAGAGCCCAAGATTGCAAGGCAGGTGGGCATTCAAAAATGACATGACTAATTGATTCATTTGCTTCTTCACATCTAGAACAGTGATTGTCACAACGCATATGACGTTGTATCAAATTTCCTATGACCGCTACATGACACCAACTGCCAAATAAGATGGCGGATTTTCTATGGTGCTTTAATCTTCCAGGCGAAAGCTTGTAACTTAGTGATCCTTGGCTCCAAAAAAAAATCCTCTTCATCTTTGTATAGAAGGTTTCTTTTCACCCAATAACAAGACTTCATTGTGTACATCCCGTTCTTTGTGAAGCTCCATCTATACATGTCATCTCTATGAGAATAGCTTATGGCCAGACTCCAAATGGAGGTATGTCTTCTTGAACGATTAGATTTGCCAACTTCTCAATGTTCCACACTTCGGGGTGCCATGAATCAGTTCACTTACTGTCATCCGAGGGTCTACCATCAGGTGGATCAGTGTTGAAGGTCTTGCAGGGACCATGGGGATCCACATATCTTCCCAAAAAATTTTATCTGACATCCTGAGTGCACTTTCTGATTGATCCATAGTCTCAGCGATGGAACCGCTGACATCATACTGGTCTAAACATAGATGGGGATTTTGTATCTCGCAAAGGCCAGCTTTGTCGATAGTACCTTCCACGCAAAACTCTCACTAGAATAAAATCTGGAAAGTGTATTAATCTCCATAGTTTCTTTGCCAAAAAGGCTAAATTAAAATCATGAATAAGTTTGAAGCCGATGTCTCCCTTATCTTTCAGTTTACAATTTTTTTTTTCTGTTTTCCCTAGTGCATATCTCTTTTTGGCAGATTTGAGCTCTATCAGAATGTTGCAATCGCACTTGCCAATTTTTCGCATATCTCCAAAGGGAGGAGAAAACTCTATATTACGTATGTCGGCGACGCTAATGCAATGGCTTTTATCAGTATCTCTTTTCCACCTCTTGAGAGCCATCAGGCCGACCAACCATTGATTATATGATCAAGCTTGTCTTTTAGGAATGCAAAAAGTTTACATTTTGAGCCGCTGATGTCCTCTGGAATACCCATATACGATCATATTCGCCCTTCATTATCAATAGATAGTGTTGTCTTTATTTCTTGCTTTACACTCACTGGTACTCTTTTGCCAAAGATAAGCGATGACTTCTCAAAATTTATGCATTGAACCGAAGCCTTTCCGTAGACCTTGACCGTTTTCATTACTTCATCACATTCACGAGTCTTCGCCTTACAAAAGAAAAGACTATCATCAGAAAATAACAAGTGGGATACCGGGGGACTAGCGCGAGCGACACGCATTCCCGTTATTTTTCCTTGATTCTCTGCATGATTTATAAGGCTAATGAGCGCTTCCGTGCATAAGATAAAGATGAAAGGAGACAAAAGATCTCCTTGACGTAAGCCCCTTTCAGGTACTATATGTCCTCTTGGTTGGCTGTTTATGGGGACCTGATAATTTACACATGAGACACAACGCATAATCCACGTGATCCAAGTTTTAGAGAAGCCCATTTTCTCTAAGACTCTTTACTAAAAACCCACTCCATCTTGTCACATGCTTTGCTCATGTCTGTTTTAATTGCCATTTGCTTAATTCATCCACCGGGTTTTGTTCTCAGGGCATAAAACGTTTCCAGATCTATCACTAAGTTGTCTGTAATCAGTCTCCCCGCAACAAAAGTTGGCTTGGTCTCAGATATTCCCTCACGTAGAATCTTTTTTTAATCTGTGGCATAAGAACTTAGCGATAATATTATAACTCATGTTACACAAGCTTATAGGATGGAACTGTCATCTCGGTGGGTTTATCTATTTTTGGAATAAGGAAAATGTTAGTATTATTTAGCCCTGGAGAAAAATACCCTCAAATAGAAACTCATTGACCATACGAGTCAGGTCATCTTTTACAATGTCCCATAAATTTTAATAAAATAAAGCACTCATCCCATTGGGTCTTGTGCTTTTTCTGGCTGCATCGCAAAAATAGCTAGTTTTATTCCCCTTTCTATAATTGGGGCAGTTAGTTCTTGATTCATCGCATCCGTGACCGTAAAAGAGTTATTTCGTAAAGCTTCATCCATTGTTGTTGGGTTGGATGTCTCAAAAAGAGATCAGAAATAACTGTTAACAATTGCTACCAGCCCCTATTCATCCTCCACGACATTTCCTAGATCATTCGTCAACCGAGTGATTCTATTTTTTGCTTGCCTTTGTTTTGTCAGGTTATGAAAAAACTTCGAGGTCATATCCCCTTCTCTCAGTCAAATTACTCAACTCTTTTGCCTCTAGAATATTTCCTCCACCTTAATAGCATCAAAGAGGTCTTTCAGCGCAATATTTAACTCCTCTGTTGTGACACTATTATCCGAGTACATAGCCTCCACATTCTCTTTTAGGTCCTCAATCTGTTTCTCTGAATTGACATCATTATCCCTTCTCCATTGGCTCAAAGCTCTTCGGAAAAAGGAAATATGTGCCATGATATTTGCATCTTTCAGTGATCAGAAGAATTCCATCCTTCTTGGATCACCTGTCGAATTTCATCACTATCCAACCATCTTTTTTTATCAATTTTTTTTTCTTTGCTCGAAACGGTTTTGCCAAGATATTCGCTAGGACTGGACGATGATCCGAGCCCCAAAGGCGTAAGTATATAACTTTAGAATGTGGAAACTTTTCATGCCAAATTTCATTCTCTAAAGCTCGATAAAGGCGGCATCGTACCGTATTGTTCCTCTTTTTCCTAATCCATGATAGCTGACTTCTAGTGCAAGGAAATTCAAGCATCCCACTAGCTATTTTTTGCTTGCCTTTGTTTTAGCGATAATATTATAACTCATGTTACACAAGCTTATAGGATGGAACTGTCATCTCGGTGGGTTTATCTATTTTTGGAATAAGGAAAATGTTAGTATTATTTAGCCCTGGAGAAAAATACCCTCAAATAGAAACTCATTGACCATACGAGTCAGGTCATCTTTTACAATGTCCCATAAATTTTAATAAAATAAAGCACTCATCCCATTGGGTCTTGTGCTTTATCTGGCTGCATCGCAAAAATAGCTAGTTTTATTCCCCTTTCTATAATTGGGGCAGTTAGTTCTTGATTCATCGCATCCGTGACCGTAAAAGAGTTATTTCGTAAAGCTTCATCCATTGTTGTTGGGTTGGATGTCTCAAAAAGAGATCAGAAATAACTGTTAACAATTGCTACCAGCCCCTATTCATCCTCCACGACATTTCCTAGATCATTCGTCAACCGAGTGATTCTATTTTTTGCTTGCCTTTGTTTTGTCAGGTTATGAAAAAACTTCGAGGTCATATCCCCTTCTCTCAGTCAAATTACTCAACTCTTTTGCCTCTAGAATATTTCCTCCACCTTAATAGCATCAAAGAGGTCTTTCAGCGCAATATTTAACTCCTCTGTTGTGACACTATTATCCGAGTACATAGCCTCCACATTCTCTTTTAGGTCCTCAATCTGTTTCTCTGAATTGACATCATTATCCCTTCTCCATTGGCTCAAAGCTCTTCGGAAAAAGGAAATATGTGCCATGATATTTGCATCTTTCAGTGATCAGAAGAATTCCATCCTTCTTGGATCACCTGTCGAATTTCATCACTATCCAACCATCTTTTTTTATCAATTTTTTTTTTCTTTGCTCGAAACGGTTTTGCCAAGATATTCGCTAGGACTGGACGATGATCCGAGCCCCAAAGGCGTAAGTATATAACTTTAGAATGTGGAAACTTTTCATGCCAAATTTCATTCTCTAAAGCTCGATAAAGGCGGCATCGTACCGTATTGTTCCTCTTTTTCCTAATCCATGATAGCTGACTTCTAGTGCAAGGAAATTCAAGCATCCCACAATCACTTATCATTTTCTTAAAAGACAGGAAAGAGCTATCAGAGCGTTGTCCCCCCCCCCCCCCCCCCTCTTTCTCATTGTGTCCAGTTATTTCGTTAAAGTCACCAATCATGAACCAAAGTCCATCTTTTATTGTTGCGAAACGCGCAAGGCGTTCCCAAACTAACTCCTTATGTTCTAAGACAATGTCACAATAAAAAAAACGTAATATAGACTTTTATTCCATCAATGACTGCATAAACACCAATCATGCGATTATTTAAAAATAAAACATCAAGTTGTAAACAATCCATAAAAAATAACGCTAAACTACCGCTTCGGCCAAGATGCTCAACGGTAAAAAATCTCTCAAATTCTAAGTCAGTCTGAATGTCTTGAAACAGAAGCTTACTATTTTCTGTCTCAAAAAAGAACAAGAGTCCTAGGTGATGTTTCTGATGACACATCTCTGTAAGGCGTCAAACTATGAGGTCATTCTATATCCCTAGAAAGTTCCTACTTAATGTCTTAATAGATGACGTTTTGATGGATATTAGGAATCCATCAAAACCTTCCTTTTAGTTTGTCAGCTTAACTTCAAATTTCGTGAACCATTTCCTTCTGGATGAGCACCATTTCCTAAGACTTGGCGAGCTACTTTGAGTCATGGAGATCCTCGGCGAATACTCTCCAATTTTTCAGGAGGCTCATCAGCTATAAAAAGTGTGCGAGAGACGCTGCGAGTGACTTTTTTAACATTATCATCATCCAAATCATGGGATTGGGATGTCTTGTTGTTCTCTGTTTCTGGAACCACCACCATAGCTGACTTTGGATCAAAGTCACTTATTTTTTATTCATCCATAGGATCCAATGTTTTATGATCATCACCAAGCAGATCATCGGTTTCCATAACCATTAATTCTCTTCCATCTTCTACATTCTCAATGATTTCCTCCATAAGCTGATCACCATGTAGATCCTTTGCATCATTAGTTGTCTGGCCTATAATGTCTGCTGATGATCCCATTATCGCTGATCCATCCTTAAGAGATGCGACAGAGTTACTAGTCTTACGAAAGGTGATATTGGTCTGAGAAACAGAGATATTAACCCGCTTGATACAAGATGAACCTCCTTCATCTTATCAACATCCATTGTTCCAGTGCTTAATGAAGCCACATTATGGGATCCTTCATGGACACGACAGTGCTGCTTCTCCTTCCAAACCAGTTTTGAATCCCGAGATTCTGTGTGAGGTATGTTTTCATCATGTGGTCTATTCCACACCATGTTCATCCCTTCCTTGCGTTCATATGGCTTTTCAGAATGTCTGTCCCGACCAAACATGTTGCAACCTTCTCTCCAAGAGTAAGATGATCGGATAACTCTTGAGGAATGGGAAAATTTCTCCGTATTAACCCGAATTTTTGGATAGTTTTGTCCAGCAACGAATGGATTTTGTGAGATTTCACTCTTGGGAAATGACCCTAATTTTTTTGGCTCAGAAAATTGACCTCTTGAAACCCCTTCTCTGCTCTGTTTTTCAGCGCTTAAATCAGCCATTCTTTTTTCACAGTGCACCATCTAATGAGTGAGGAATCCACAATACAAGCAGTTCTTAAAAATATTATGATACTTAATCTGGATCGTGACTTCCTCTCCATTTTTAGATTGTATAGTACGCTTGAATTCAAGAGGCCTGCGATTATCCATTTCAATAAGCATTCTTCCCTATGTAACTTGAACATTCTGAACCAGTCCTAGCTTTCTACCAATACCATACAGGTTCTTCTCTGTCCATAGGTGGAGAGGTATTCCAGAAAGTGTGATCCAAAAGGGATGGACCAAGGGTAATGATTATGGATTATCGGCTTCCCGCGTTCAAGAACGAACATACAATAAATGTGATGAAATGGCGTAAGAGCAAAAATGGATATGAGGTATTCCTCGCATTGAAAATTAAACAAAAACCATCCATTACCAAGATCATTCACATTTATCTTATCTTGTAATCCCCACTTTTGTGGCATATACCCAATGAGATTCTCCACATTATGCTTTCTCGGGTATAATTTTTTCAAATGAGGGATATACCATATTTTGCAATATGCTTTTTATCCACTTCATCCTCAAGAATGATTGGATCATCATCTTCCTCATAATCAATATCCTTGCCTTTGCCTTTCATATCATTTTTAGGAACAGATCTAGGTTTATACTATGTTCCCATGTTTAGCAACAGACCGGCAATTTAGAACTTGATTCCAAACTTGTCAAGAGACAAAGTAAGATCCGATTTATGGATCAGAATAAGAAAAATCAAAGCTTGTGTGCGTATACCATACCGTAAGTAGACCAGATAAAAAACAAAGCTTACCTGCATAGGAGGTTTCTGGAACAGATGAGAGATTGCAGAATCCTAGTGATCGTCGTATAGGCTGATCTAACACGTTAAAGAGCGTGATGATCCTTTGGGAACAAGTTAAAAATGTTATTTTAAAAAAAGTAACACTTAATATATAAGGTCAATTAATAACAAAAAGCATGTATTATTGGATTGTACATAATATCCAATAAATACAAAAGTTGATTTGGATTATGTGAACACCTTATAATGTGAAATAATTTTATTTTGCTAAAATAATTGCGTCTTACGAGCCACCAGACCAAATTGTCTAACCATTTCTCAACAATCCTATTCTGGAAATGTTAGAGATCACATTATTCATTAAAATCCACTCAGAAAATAGGGTGTAGAGTTACGATAACATATATGAGAAGTAATCTAAGAAATTTTTATTTATTGTTGAATTATTATGTGAAATGTATGTTTCATTGATAATGTGAACTGATACAGCTATGGGACCTGAAGGGTATCCGAAAACAGGAGAGAAGAAATGTATTAGATTACATGTTCCATATCAAGAAGAATTTCATATCTCTTTTTTCTTCTCCTTGGTGCTCAGAGGTGGAACATAACGGCAACATGATATCCGGTGAGTATCATCTGCTATTATGATCGCCTTTAATACCTCGATCTTCTTTACGTTTTAGTTTTACTATGTTAGCTTCTCTCAGTTCAGGATGGACCTTTGACCTTTGTGGACCTTGATAGTCTGTGAAAATCCCCATCGGACTCATTATCATTAAGCGGCATTATAAAGCCAGAGTGGTTCCACAAAACGTGGGATTTCAAGATATGTGCAATTGTAAATCTAAACAGCATTATACATAATTTACAAAGTATATTCTTAATACCCTCCCATAGTTGAATTGTTGGTGAACGGACGTTTAAACTGGACTTGAATTCGTTGAGGAATATTCTTGGAAACCATTTAGTGAAAACATTTGCAAACTGAAGTGAATAAGGAACATGTAGTACTTTAACCTCTCCCAAAGCAAAATTTTCTCTAACAAAGTAAATATCCAGTTCAGTGTGCTTAGTACATTGATGTTTCACTGGGTTTTGAGTCAAATATACAGAGCTGGTGTTATCACAACAGGCCAGATATGACTTATTTACCGGACAACTAAGCTCGAGCAGTAAATTTTGAATCCAACACAGCTCTGCAACAGCGTTTGCAACACCTTTGTAGTCCGCCTCAGAGCTGGAACGAGAGACAGTGGGCTGTCGTTTCGAAGATCATGACACTAGATTGGGCCTAATTAAACACGACATCCTGATGTAGATCAACTTGTATCTGGACACCCCCACCCAATCAGCATTAGAGTATGCAACCAACTGATTTATATGGCCTTTCATAAGTTGTAAACCGTGAACTTTAGTACCTTGTATGTACCTGAGTATGCCTCGAAGAGCTTGCATATAAGGCTGTTTGGGAGCATACATAAAGAGGCGTATCTGATTGACCCCGTATGCTATATTAGTGCGCGTGAGTGTTAGATATTGAAGGGTGCCAACTAAACTACGATAATTTGTAGGGTCTGAAACATGATCTCCATCATTACATGAGAGTGATATAGCCTATTTATTACCAGTTTTAAGCCATGTTATGGACTCCATTTATGGTCTATTATGTGTGTCTAGGCTATGTTTTAAGGTCTTTACAGGTCCACATACGTTTTGGAGATATATGGAGATACATGGAGCTTTTGGAGCATTTAGAGGAGATTAATCCGTAGCTGATCTATGAGAGAGTCGAAGTTCAAGATTGCCGTCGATCGACGACACTATCCTGACGGCAACCGATATTATATGACCAATATCGATCGATGCTGACCACTTTGAATCGATCGATGACCAATTCGCAGACAGCCGGTTTCAAGCCCAAGTTAGAGACAAGACAAAAGATTACAAGTTTACCCCTAGACGAGTTTTGACCTACATTTTAGGATTTTTATATTTATACTTTATGTATGAGAAAGAAAATAAGGGGGGATACAATAGAATAGAATAGAATAGAATACAATATAGTAGACAATATTCTTAGGAAGATTTGTATTGGAAACCGAGTGTTTTATCTATGCATTATATTCAGATTATTCTTCTTACTTTAATTATGTCTGTCTAGTTATCAACTAGATTTAAGGTTTATTAATGGTACTGATGAATTATCCAAACAATAGAATTGTTAGGGTCATTATTAGATCTATTAATAGAATTGTGTTTATTTCTTGTATTCTAGAGTAGTTAACTATAACGCTGATAATAGGATAGTTAGGCGCAAGAGCATGGTCTACTATCATAGTTTATTCTGTTGATCTAGGTTGCTAGAAACAAACGAGACTTAATTTAGTTAGCCTAGTGAAATTATCGAATTAGGTTATAAAGCTTGACTCAAGAAACCATCGATCGACGCAAGATCATTGCCATCGATCGATAGTCATTTCGTGTCAACAAGCGAGAGCTGAGACATTGGACTTAGTTAATGGATTAGACTCGCAGCGAGAGCTGGTGTCTTTTGCATTAGATATTGAGTTCAATAATTAAATACCTTAACTTCTATCTTTTATAATCCACTTGCCTGAAACCCTAGATCTAACATATTTACATTTACATCTAGTTAGTTTATTAGCATATTTCTATATTTACATTATTAGCATATTTTCATATTTACATTATTGACATATTTCCATATTGCATCTACACTCTCTGATAAGGAACATTTCCTTACACTAATTACTTGTTACCAATATATATAAAATCACCTAGCTTAAATTTAGGAATAAGGAATCTATTGTGTGTCATTGTTCTCTGTGGATTCGATCCCTAATAGCATGATTAACCCTAAGAAACCCTTACGGATTCTTATTTATTTTTTATTTTTTTTAAAAAATAAAAAGTATCAATCGCGGGCCGCCACATGTCAGTGAGGTCTGCAAACAGTACAAGAACCCCTTAAGAACAACTCTTAATTAAGAGTTTTAGGAGGTGGTTCTTAAGGGTTTTGGTGGGTCTCACCCGCTAAGAACCCCCTTAAGGACCCCCCCCCCCCCCCTCTTTAATCTTGCTCTAAGTAGTACACTTGATCTCTCTTGGCAATAGTATTATTTTGTGTGTTAGTATTAAGGATTAATTTGATAGTTGATTGTTTAGGATATTTATACCCTGCTAGAACAGTAAACAACACCGCATGTCAAATTTGGCGCCGCTGCCAGGGAACATTGATTACCATTAGATTTAATTTCCAGGGTTTAGTCTAGGTTTGTTTTACTTTCAAGTTACTGATTTTCTTTTCATTTTTCTTTTAGGTGCATGAAAAAGAGTACCACGAGCAATAAGGGACAAGAATTACTATTCTCAGACCCGCAGAAACTCGAACGTACAATCCGCGAAGAAAGATGACAAGCATCGGTCGACGACATACATTCAACATCGATCGACACTTCTTTATGGATAGCATCGACCAGAATCAGAACTCTAGCATCAACCGACATTTATCACTTAGCATCGATCAACAACATCTCGTATGCATCGATCGACGAAAACAGAAGAGTTCAGATGGTTGCACCTATAATTGTGGTTCAGAATGAGAATGGAGATTTACATGACCTCAACGGTCATCTGCGTAATGTAGCAGGTCAAAAGATAGACGATCAGGGGGTTGTAATCCCTGATATAGAAGCAGAAGCAGACGCTGCAATAGCTCAACCCGAAGATAATGCCCAAGCTGCTCAAAGA
>CAJHQQ010001290.1:0-104168 GCA_905132885.1 Moricandia moricandioides
CGCCCGTCCGGCATATCCTATCTAAGATCGGGGACATTACAATTCCCCCCTCGAGATCAACCACTTTTTGGGTCGGATTAATGGGTTAAGGTGTCGGTCCGCTACGATACCATGTTAAGTTTCATTGGTTGGGCTAATGGTTTAGGGTGTCGGTCCGCTCTGATACATTGACTGTAAGTGGATTGGTCCAAATCTCTTATATATTACTTAAGTTCCTTTTATTTTTATAATGTGAGATCTTCTCTCCAACACTAATCTATGTGTCACGAGATGCGATGTTATGTGAAATTGTTATCGGCATGTGCATTCACTATCCTCTTCTCAGCCGTCAAACATGGTCAAATGTCATACTATATATCACAAGAATATTATCTTTTAAGAAAAATGAAAATGTAAAACATAATAAATAAAGACCTTAGATTAAATATTTTATTACATTTGGAACTTTATGTATAAGACAACATCTTTATATATATATATATATATATATATATACTTTAAACACAACAACACAAAAACGTTGGCGAGAGAAACTTTGATTGAAGACACCAAAACAGTTGGAGATCAGCACCAAATGAATAGCATGTATTGAAAAGAGTAATGCCCTTGTCCATCACCAGACGCATAATGTTATGAGTCAAGATTGACTCAGGAAGGTCGTACCACCATGAAGCCATCTGTTACTTCCATCCAAACCTCATATAGAACTACTGCAAAAACCTGATAAATAGAAACAGAAACAGAACAATTTGTAGGCAGCGAGAGTAGTTAGTGAATCACCTACTCCCATTTTCTTGGAACCACCCTAAAGCCCAACTTGGCACATATATACTCCAATAATTCCAAGAATAAGTAAAATTAAATAACAAGTGATCTCTACTCTCATCCGAGAGACCACACAGCAAACAAGTACTTTATGTATCATATTCCTAGATTTAACTCTTACTAATGTTGGATTCTTGTTGAGGAGAAACAACCAATCATTAGTCGAGTGTGTTGATATGAATTCACTATGCCAGACATTATTAGCTCCAACGAGTGAAACTTGTTTTGGCCTAATAGTACCTCAAAAAGCTTAAACAAAAAGCGGTTGTGAGTAGATGTGCCAACTATTAGATGTGAAAGATGATATTATTCACAAGACCTAAAGGTTTGTTCTTATACAGAGACAATGAATACTAGGATGGGAATAATATATACGATACTTGATTAGAGGAATCAAGATCCTTAATGCTAGCTATGACAATGATATGGAAATATATCATTTATATATCATTATACGCCCCCTCAAGATGGAACGCCTTTAGTGAGGCCAATCTTGATCGATAATGTCTGAAACCTCGAGCGTTGCAATGGTTTAGTAAATGCATCAGCCAACTAATCTTGAGAGGCAACATGAGTAACCCGGACGTTGCCTTGCTGTACTTGATGACGAACTAAATGATAGTCCAATGCTATATGTTTCATTCTCGAGTGAAACACGGGGTTAGCAGCAAGGTAAGTAGCTCCAAATATTGTCACAATATATTGCCGGTGTACCTGTTGTCTTGACACCGAGCTCAGATATAAGAGATTTGATCCAGCAAACTTCTGCAGTAGTGGAGGCAATGGATCGATATTCAGCCTCTGTCGATGAACGAGGAACTCCCGTTTGTTTCTTTGAGGACCAAGCAATAGGATGACGACCAAGGTAAACAATGTAAGCTCCGGTTGATGTGTAGTCTTCCTTGTTGCCGGCCCAATCAGCATCAGTGTATGCATGGAGGGAAGGAGTGTTGGTCGTAGCGAAGTAGATGCCTTGGTTTGGTGTCCCGGCTAGATAACGAAGAAGGCGTTTCACCGCGTGCCAGTGATCAGTTGTGGGTTGATGCATGTATTGAGAGAGCCTGTTGACAGCAAATGATATATCTGGTCTCGTCAAAGAGAGGTATTGCAAACTACCAACAGCAGCACGGTATTGTGTAGGATCCTTCATTGGGTCTCCAGTGTTTAGCGTGAGAGGTGTGTGAGGACACATGGGTGTAGCAACAGGCTTAGATCCAGCCATCTTTTTCCGTATGAGAAAATCTGCAATATAACGGTTTTGAGTTAGTAATAAACCTTGAGTATTTCTGTGAGCTTCCATACCTAGGAAATAAGAAAGATTGCCCAAGTCTTTTCAAGAAAATCTAGTAGAAAGCAAGGTAATAAATTTTTGGAGATGAGTAGTGTTGTTGCCTGTGAGAATGATGTCGTCAACGTAGACAAGCATGTACAGAAATACTCCAGTGTGGTTGTAAATGAAGAGACTTGCATCAGCAAGAGAGTTCTTGAACCCAGATTGAAGTAGGAATGTCCGAAGTTCATTGTACCAAGCTCGGGGAGCTTGTTTTAAACCATAGGCTGCTTTGCGAAGCTTACATACTCCTTGTGGGTTCTCTTGATCAGTAAATCCTGGAGGTTGCATCATATAAACTTCATCATCTAGTTGGCCTTGAAGAAATGCATTATTGACATCAAATTGTCTTATAGGCCAACGGTTTGAAACTGAAACGCTGAGTACAAGCCGTATAGTTTTTGGCTTTACAACCGGACTGAATGTTTCATAATAATCTAGACTAGGTCTTTGAGTGAACCCTTTGGCGACCAGGCGTTCCTTGAACCTATCAATGGAACCATCAGCATTTCGTTTAATTGTAAACACCCACTTACACCCGCCAAGATTGATGTGTTTCTTTGGAGTGACAACATCCCATGTTTGGTTTTTGATTTGAGCATCTATTTCTTCATACATTGCTTTGCGCCACCTAGGATCTTTTAGCGCGTGAAGGACTGTTGTAGGAATTTGTTCTGTGAGTGGTTTCACTGTTGCACTGAGGTTCAGTCGTTGGACTGGCTTTCGGGAGCGAGTGGACGTTCTTGTTGGTGCTGGCGCAGCAGGAACTTGAGTTGCTTGTCCCGTAGCCATACTTGTGTTCTGTTCAGGTTGGACAGTAGCTGTGGATGTGTTTTGTTCCTCAACCATTGGTGTGTTCCCTGGTTCTTGAGAGAGTGATGATGGACCAGACGG
This sequence comes from Moricandia moricandioides, assembly GCA_905132885.1. Lineage (NCBI taxonomy): Eukaryota > Viridiplantae > Streptophyta > Magnoliopsida > Brassicales > Brassicaceae > Moricandia > Moricandia moricandioides. Next base: position 3,050 of record CAJHQQ010001290.1, read on the forward strand.
AGCCGATAGATTTGTCTGAGTAAGAGATGGAGCAGACTGCAGTGTTGGTGTAAGTATCGGTGTTGTCTAAACAGAAGATGGAGCTAGAAGAATAACTGAAACCTGCGGTACATGAGTGTTTAAGCCATCTAAAACAGTGTCATCATCACAAGAAACATAAGACGTTAGTTGGTTAGGTAAAGAGAATGGAAAAACATATTCATGAAAACTAACATGTCGTGATGTATAAATCCTAGACGTAGTACAATATAGACAAAAGTAAGCACTTTGTGTTGTAGAGTAACCTATGAATACACATGGAGCAGAACGAGAATCTAGTTTATTTGATGCATAAGGTCTTAACCAAGGACATAAGCAACCAAATATTTTTAGTTTAGAGTAATTTGGAGTATTTCCAAAAAGACATTCAAAAGGCGATCTGAGTGACAAAATTTGAGTCGGCATACGGTTAATCAAATACACTGCTGTGGCAAGAGCATACGTCCAATAGGACTTCGGCATGGAAGCATGCGTCAGTAGGGATAACCCCGTTTCAACAATATGTCGATGACGGCGTTCGGCTATTCCATTATGTTGTGGTGTATGAGGCGGGGTGGTGAAATGCGTTATCCCATGAGTTGCTAGATAAGTCGATAAAACAATATATTCACCAACATTATCCGTATAAAGAGTTTTAAGTTTTGATTGAAATTGATTTTCAACCAACACTTTGAACCTTATAAAAATATTATAAAATTGGGATTTCTTTTTCAAAGGATAAAACCATGTATACTTAGTGAAATGATCAACGAAAATAATGTAGTACTTAAAACCATCTATCGAAATCAGTGGCGAAGTCCAAACATCTGAGAAAATGATATCTAAGGGATGATTGGATTCAAGAGTTGATAAACCAAAAGGAAACTTATGCATTTTATTAATCAAACAAGCACTACAAGGCTTTGTTATCGAAGTAGAAGATAAAGGTAAAGCAAACTTTGAAATCATAGTTTTAAGAATCGGTAGAGCGGGATGGCCCAAACGGGAATGCCAATCCGAAATAGAAGTTTTAATAGCAGAAGCAAAAGCAAGTGATGGAGGTTTGGTGGAACGAAGTTTTGGCCACTCGTAAGTGCCATCCTTAGGTTTGCCTTCCAGACGAAGCGCCCCCGTATTCAAATCCCTTACTTGGAAGAACGTTGGTGCAAAAGTGACAGCAGAATTGTTAGTTTGACATAGTTGAAACACAGAGATAAGATTATTATCTAACGAGGGAACATATAAAACATTATCTAAAAAGAAAGGGGTTTTGATAGAGGGTAGAGATAAAGAACCAGTGTGGGAAATTGATAATCAAGACCCATCGCCTAAGATCACATCATCGCCTCCATTGTAGGGTGCATGGAGTGACAAATTAGCAAGATCAGAGGTCATATGGTGAGAGGCTCCCGAGTCCAGAAGCCAAGTCGATGAGTCTCCTGTCATCATTGCAGCATTAGCTGTAGGGTTCCATGGCTGCTGTTGTGGCGCCGAGGGTCTCCAATTCTGATTCGAAGTTGGTGCTTGCCACTGTGGTGTTGCAGAACCAAGGATAATCTTAAATTCAGGACAATACTTCGTGATGTGGCCTTGGATCCCACATGCCTGGCAGCGTCCCAAGTATGGACGAGATTTTCGATTGTTGTTGTTGTGATAGATGTTGGGTTGATAGTTTCGGTTTTGCTGTGGCCTCCAGTTGTTCTTCCCTTGTGGGCGTGGACGTGAATCAGCGACATTGGCAGTGATAAGAACTACTGGAACAGAGGCAGCCTCACTACAGAGTATCATGGCTTCTCGGTTAAGAAGTCTTTCATGTAACTCAGAGAATGAGATGGTGTTGTCTCTTCCATTGATAGCATCAATTTCTGGTTTGTAATCCTCAGGAAGCCCAGCAAGTACCTGCTCTGTTAGATCCTCTGGATCCAATGGTTTTCCCAGCAAGGCCAAGTCATCAGCTTTAGACTTGATTTGGCGTAAGTACTCACTGATGGTTTTTGTTCCCTTGACGCGTGTCTTGATCTGATACTTTAGTTGTCGGATATGACCACGTGTAGGATTGCCAAAGGTTTGTGCAAGAAGATCCCAAAACTCACAAGCGGTGTTGGCGCTGGAGACAACTGGTTGGAGAGGCAGAGAAATAGAACCGATTAGAGCACTATATAGGAGACGATCCTGACGTCTCCATGGGGCGAAAGAAGAATTTGGTGTGCTCTCACCACCGACAGTGATGTTAGCCACAGGAATCTCAGAGTCAGGGTCAATAAACCCATGTAGCTCGTGACCTTCGAGAAGAGCCTTAATTTGTTGACTCCACGTGATGTAGTTGGTGCCTGATAGCTTGGTGATGTTTGACATGTTCACCTAGAGAAGAGTGGCGGTTGGATCTCTCGCGTTAAACACCATCATGGTCTCAGCCGAGGATGTGTTTCCATTCGCCATTGTTAGCAAACTTAAACTGAAAACGGAGTTTTAGAGAGGAGAGGAGATAAGAATAGAGATGGGGGAAGAAGAAGAAGAGAAAAAATTAGGTTTTAAGATCTATGGCTCTGATACCATATTAGATGTGGAAGATGATATTATTCACAAGACCTAAAGGTCTGTTCTTATACAGAGACAATGAATACTAGGATGGGAATAATATATACGATACTTGATTAGAGGAATCAAGATCCTTAATGCTAGCTATGACAATGATATGGAAATATATCATTTATATATCATTATACAACAACCAAAAAAATTGTTTTGATGCGCCATACGAACAACATCAGAAATAGAGGCCATAGTGGTGAGGTGGATATCTGACCTCGCTGGAGGTAAATTCCAATAGCTATTGACAATAAAATCCTAGACAAGAGAATCAATAAAGATACCAATTGAGCTGGCACTGAACTCCCAAGAAGGCGATCAGAGGCCCAACAAAAGTCCAAGTGTCATACTATAAAAAGTTTCATCTCCTTTCCCCACTATAATGCAGAGAAAGGGAAGAGCCATAGCTCGATACCTGAGAATTCGTCAGAAAAATCCACAAGATAAAGTAATTCTTATCATTTTAAGACCATAGAGACCCCTTGGAGAGATATTTATCCTGACACCAGGCCACCCATTAAGAACGTGATCTGGAGAATAAGAACCATATGAGCTTTACACAGAAAATCATGTTCCATGAAGAGATACTCTGCACGCTCAAACCACCTTCTCTCTTGGAGAAACACAAAGCATCCCGCGCCACCTTTGCACCATTTCAATAATCAAGAGTTCCTTTCCATAAGATTCAAAATATTAATTAGACGCATAACACGTTTAGGCAATAGAAAAGCAAATGTACAACCCCCCCCCCCCCATTAGTCTTAACCTTCCCGCAATACTTAGACGACGGTGAAACTAACCGTTTAGTTTTCTTCAGACCTGAGAAAGAAGATGATCACAATTCTTGACTGAAAGCCGCTTGGAACAGAGCAGGAGTTCCAAATACCAAACCAGGAGACAATCCTATCCAAATGCTTTTTGAGACAATCCTGAAGAAAACATGAATGTTTTGTGGATGTTAACGGCAAAACCATAAAGTTTCTCAACTTTAGAAAGAATGGTCAAAACTCCAGCCAACGTTTTTTCGTTCCATCTGAGAAAATGAGTAGGTCGCAAAAGATAGGCGAGTGAGCTCAATGTGACGACAATCAGGATGATAGTTGAAGATGCCAGCTTTGGATGTATTTTCTAAGATGACTGATAAACCATCCATCACCAAAACAAACAACAGAGGAGATAGCGGATCCTCTTTTGACATCAAAAGGTTGTTCCATCACTCAAATTATAGGTGGTCTGGAATTCAGATCGAGATAGAACAACCAACAAAAATAAGAATCCTATGAAAAGTTCTGTCAGTTTTGGCTAGTGCGTAAGCTTTCTTGTTGTGATTCTTCGGAATATGGGTGATTTTGATTGTCCTTGAATGGCTCCGAACTCCACTAGCTCCGTCAAATAACTTGGTCACGCTTTTCGATCCTTGATCATTGAAAATATGTCCTTGCAGTCTGTATTGAAGTGTTGACATGTAGTATGTTGAGACATATTCTCCATCATCCAAATGAGAGCCCCCAGTTCCAAAAGTAATGGAGACAATTGTCTCACATTGTATCTCAACCCCATGAGTTGTTCTATTCATGTTTCATCCAGATATACCCATCCACACCCACTTTATCGTGCATCCACTGTCCATGATCCATCAACCAGGCAGAGTCTCTGTAAGCTTAAGGCTTACGTATCCATGGATTGTTGTAGTATTGTATCTGCTGATGTTGAGTTGCATCAAACCAAATATTGCATTCACTCCGGGCATATCTAAATATTTCAAGCGGATCTCTTGTTCTACCTCTAAATAGCTTATAATTTTTGGCTAAATATACCAGATGATCTAAAGACATGGATCGTTGTCTAACTCTGGATCCTCTATTGCATTCTTTATCTAGAAAAGATAATCCATATTTGTTTAAACACTCGAGATAGGGAAAATATCAGGACATGACGATATCAAGACATGACGGTGTAGATACAAGAGCCCATGTTTGTAGAGCATGAGGACGTTAAAAAATTGGATGGTTTATAGATGCATCCTCTTCTCCACATCTAGGACAATGATTATCGATCACATTGCATATGACGATAAGTAAGGTTATTTGTTACCGTGATATAACTCGATACCATTTGCTAAATCAAATGTCTTATTTTCCGTGGAGCTTTGTTTTTCCATGCATGGACTTGTAACTTTGTTATACTGAACTCAGATAACATTACATCAGTTTGTACATTTGAAAAGATCAGATAATATATTTGAATTATGACAGGGTTAAGGTTGTATTTAGCATGGATCATTTATTGGGATAGTGGATAGTATAAGGCACAATGGAATATGTTGGAGTAGTTTTATACCCTTTTCCCGTTTTGACAATGTCTTTATATTACTATCAACAAAAATATACTCCCTCCGTTTCAAATTATATAATGTTTTAGAAGGTTTATGTTGTTTCAAAATATAAGATGTTTGGAGATTTTAAGGTATCTTTTGCAGTTTTAAGGTTAACTTTAACTTTACTGAAAACTGTTCAACCAATTATATTTTACTGTCTTTTAATGATTGGTTGAATGATCTTAAAACTATATATTTAAAAGTATTTTCTAAATAAATGTAAATTTTTTAATCTTTGTGCAATAAGTCAAAACATCATCTATTAAGAAACGGAGGGAGAACTACTAGGATTTGGGAGAATTCAAGATTTAAGAAAATCCGAGATCTGAATAAATTATAAAAAGATTTGTTACAAGTTTATGGGTTTTTGAAGAAATTATAAAGTATTTGAAAAACTTTTTTTTAAAAAAAATAAATATTTATTTTAAATAATATTTTTATTTTGTAAATTACTATAATTTGATATTATTATCGCTTTATGAAATATATATAAAAATAAAATTTAATTTTCAAATATTTTTATTTTTATTTAATTTCAAACAATTTAATTTTCTTTTTAAAAATGTGAAAGACTTACCATCATAGGAGGTGGTATTTCAATTCATTATTTTTTCACTGTACAATATCATCCAAACTCGACCAAATCCTATTTGATAAATAAGTTGGATTTGAGAGAATTTATACAAATGACTAATCTAATAAGCTTGAATTTCATATGAAATTTTTAAATGCTAGATACAATAAGAGGGATTTGAGAAAAAAAATTCTCTCAAATTCTTGATCCAATAAGATCCTTAGGCCTCGGCATAAAATATAGAATCCGAAATTCGAACCGAAAATCCCAACCCATTATCCGACCTGAAATGTAAAATTACCCGAACGGGTTTGTAGGATGGTACAAAAAATATCCTAACCCGAAGTGTTATTAACCGAACCCGAACGGGTAACCTGAAATATCCAAAATTAATAGTAAATATTTTAAATATATATAAGTATTTCAAATATTCAGCGCAATGTTTATGTTGGTATGATATATACAATAAATATTAAAATATAAATAAATAACTTAAATATCTAATTAGTTATACATAAGTGTTTTATAATTTGCTTGTTAAAATAACAAGACTATTGTATATGTAAGGTAATGCATATTGTTTACACATTATGTATATTTTCAAGACTGATTTAACATTTTATTTTATTTTATTTTATTTTTATCAATTTATATGTGTAGGATTAATTTATATTCAATTTAAGTGTTTTTCTTTATGCTTTGTTTAAAATTTTGTTTTTTACTTCGAATATATCCGAACGGACCGATATAACTCAAATCTAAACGATATATGCTTACTTTATGGGTTTTATGATGCAATGCAAATTTGAACCGAACCTAAAGTGTTATTATCCGAACTCGATCCGTGCTAATAAAATATTAGAAAGAGACCAGAGTGTAAACCCAAAAATTTGAAATATGCGATCCAAATGGATACCCGAACATCGAGGCCTAAAAAACCCCTTACTAATACAATTTTTGAAGGGTTCTTCACAAAAAGGATTTGGTGAGATATATTATAGTGCCACGCGAAACTTGATCATATAGAGATCAGATTTTGCATACATGAAAAATTTAACGAAATGACCAAAAGACTCCATAAATCTTGTAAGATATGGGTGGTAATAAAAAAGACAATCAATTAAAAACTCATTCTTACATTGTTCAGAAAATAAAAAAACAACCCAGTACAATCTGATTTGGAAATAGATATCCAAGATTCATGTTTAAAACAAAAATTCAAAAAAAAAAAGGAATTAGCCAAAAATGAACAGCAATTGAGTAAATTTTCTATTCAAAAATAATTTTATGGGATTCAATAACTAGCAATAAATAATAAATAAACATATATTTTAGTAAAGAAAAAGGAAAGAGAAACCATTTGATCTAAGGAACCCTAATTTCTCATTCACCTTCTATGCCCAATCTCTAGGGTTTAGTGGTTGACCCAGATTCCTCTAATGGGTGCCGTCTCCATCAATCGCAAGCGCACCGAAGATTCCTTCAACTTCAATCAACAATCCCCAGGCCAAGCTTCGAAGAAACGCAGATTCTCCTTCGGAATCATCTCTCCAGATTCTACTAATAAGCCATCTTCGTCCACAGTCTCTAGGATCTCGAGGTATCCTGATGCCAAAGCTCCTCTTCGAAGAGAGATTCACGCCCCAAGCAGAGCTAATCTCAGATACGGATTACCCAAGCCCAAACCTATCGATTACTCCTACGATAATGCAAAGAGAAGAGCTTTCGATGCGTTGAGGTTCTTTCAAAAAGATAAAGAGTTGATCGATTTGGGAGATGGTAATGAGCTTCCTGTGAATGTAAAGGAAGCAGTTGAGGTTGTTGATTGTGATCTTGAGGAGGAGGAGGAGAAGGATGTTGAGCCTCCTTCAAGCTTGAGAGATGATGATGACACTAGTCCCATGCTTGATTCCTTTGCTTTAGTTCGAGATGCTGCTTCCAGCCTCGAAGCCTATAAGAAGCTTTTGCAGAGCGCAGAGAGGAGGAACTCAAAGTTGGAAGCTTTGGGATTTGAGATTTTGTTTAATGAGAAGAAGTTGTCACTGCTTCGCCAGTCTCGTCCAAAGCCTGTAGAGAAGCCTCTCAAGGTAATACGATGCTTGTTTGCTTTTGTAAGCACCTCACAGTTTTTGCTTTTGTTGTTGTTGTTAACATCTCTGTTCTTGTGGTATTGATCTAAAGAAGGTGCCTGATGAACCTTTTATACCTCTCACAGAGGAGGAGGAGGCTGAAGTCTACCGTGCCTTTTCTGGAAAGAATAGGTATGGTGAGGAACTTTCTACCATGTTTGTGTGGTTTATGCTGTATCTAAAACCCAATCCATATGTGTCCCTCTTTTCAGAAGGAAAGTCTTGGTTACTCATTCGAGTTCAAACATTGATATTACTGGAGAAGTTCTGCAATGCCTTACACCATCTGCATGGTTAAACGACGAGGTACCTACTGGTTCCTGATTAGAGGACTCTGCATGGTTTAGAGCTCTTGAATACATTGCTGAGTTCCTCTTCTGTTTTGTAGGTTATCAATGTCTATCTCGAACTACTCAAAGAAAGAGAAACTAGAGAGCCCAAAAACTATTTGAAGTGTCATTTCTTCAATACCTTTTTCTACAAAAAGGTTTGTTTTCTTTTATGTGCTCACATGATTCTTAAGAACATTATGAATCTTTTTCTCCCCTCTTCGTTTGTTTAGCTGTACTTGCTTCCAGAAAAACTATAAGCAGTATGCTTAAGATATTTACTTTTGCTAAGATCATCAATATCTGCCTCGTTTTTTCCCTTTAATACTCATTTGTCTCTGGTTTCTGTATTCCATGAATGGCAATGAGTACCCAACCCAACAGAGTGGGCATGTGGCTTTTTTTATATGTTGATCCTCTTTGACTCATGTTGTTCATTCTCTAATTGCTGTCTTTCAGCTGGTAAGCGACTCTGGTTATAATTATAAAGCTGTTAGGAGATGGACTACGCAGAGAAAGTTGGGGTATGCTCTTATTGACTGTGACATGGTAATATTTTTGAAAAACCTAAACTTTTTTAGATTCTCTTTGTTGATCCTACAAATGAAGACCAATTTATGTGTCTTTAAACGATTCCTTGCCCTTTTGGCAGATATTTGTTCCCATCCACAGGGGTGTGCATTGGACCTTGGCAGTTATTAACAACAGGGATCGCAAGTTCTTGTATCTCGATTCACTAAATGGAGTTGATTCCAAGATTTTGAATGCTCTGGTATAATTTAGATCCCAACTCTCATTCTCAATACAACTTAATTGATCTCACTCATACATAAAAATGAAGTGAGTATCTGTCGTAGTGGATGTTGTTTTATCTTTACCATTATTTGTTGATTCTAAAATTTGTTCTTGGTCATTTTGGCGATGCCAGAAGCTATTATTTCTTTCTTAGATCAAACACCGCTGTGAAAATATTCTAACCAAAACAGTCCCTATAGCTGATGCTGCAACTGATATGTGTGTGTTCAGGCAAAATATTTGGGCGATGAAGCCAAGGAAAAAAGTGGAAAAGACATTGATGTTAGTTCGTGGGACATGGAATTTGTTGAAGACCTTCCCCAACAACAAAATGGGTACGTAACTATTATTGAACTTGCTATGTTTATGATTATTTGTATAGGAACTAGTTATGGGATCAACAAGAATAGCTGATCATGATTTTAATGGTGTGGTGTCGAATCACAGGCATATTCTAATTCTAGCTGCTTCTAGGAATTTAATCACCTAACATAGTCTGAGGGGCTTGAATCTATCAAACGCCTATGTGCTTATGCTCTTAGCTCTCTGTCGTAGCTCTATGCTAACTCTTTATCTTCTTTTATTCTTTTGTAACTTATATGTTGCAGGTATGACTGTGGAATGTTTATGCTCAAGTACATCGACTTTTTCAGTAGAGGGCTTGGGCTATATTTCAGCCAGGTAATCTAATCTATCTGAATCCAGATTAATCAAATTGCAGTTAAAGAGTTAACTGGTTGTCTAGAATCGGTTAAGGAATTAGTATATATTCTTAAGCATTTTGTATGCTGTGAATGTTCCAGGATTTGATTGCAAAAGTGTTTTACTTTGGGTGCAGGAACACATGCCATACTTCCGGCTAAGAACGGCTAAAGAGATTCTGAGACTACGTGCCGACTGAAGTTACTTGGGGCTTATATTATGCATGTCAAATTTTAGGAGTGCTGATTTGTTGAAGCTTTTAAATTATCTTCTCCTTTTAGGCAGTGAAGCATTCAGCTTCAGAAGCAGAGGCAAGAACACTGAGCCAAGCCCCTCAGCTCTTTTTTTTCAATTTTTTGTTGAAATTGTAGATGAAGCTGGTATACTGAAACCTTAGTTGTTTGTAATGAACTCGTCCATTTTTTCCCCTCTGTATGCTCCAGTCAGTGACGTCCATGTTCCATGACTTAAGAGAAAGAAACTTGAAAGTGTCGACCAGGTTCAATTTAGTTCTTGTGTTAAGAGTTATTCTTAACTACACGCCGTCCATGTTCCATGAATCACAGGCAACTATTATACCAGACAGCTTACATAAATAAACGATCTTCACAATTTTCACCCAATACTATACACAAATGTGTTACGAATATACAACGAACTGTGTTGATTAAGAGTTCCACATGACTACTACTACTATGTCAGTATAAAGAACTTCAATCAACATTTCATCCTCAATAAGTTGCAGAAGACATTGGATACAAATGTTGACAAAGGACACAGTAAAAACCCCAAAATGTAAAATTAACAAATTAAAAACGCCATCTCGCAAAAGAAATGAAAACACATTCCCCAATTCACAAAAACACGTGAGGAAGGAAGAGTAGTGTGTATTAGGCACTAACTTCTTTTTTGTGCACCACAGAAACTAACTTCATTCCCTTTTTTTCTAGCGCGGAACTCTCTTCCGGCTAAGGATCTCTTGTTCTTTCAGACGGTGTTGGAACCGAGCGAGACGGGCTTGAAGGCTTACGAGTCCAGCTGCTTTACGTGACAACACAAAGCTCAACTGTGTAACATAGTTGTCAATCATGCTCCCTGGCCGATCCACCTCCGCTAGTAGTTTCATTTCCTGCTCAAACCAATGTTAAAACACACACAAAATGTGATCACCTAATAACAAGCAAGCGAATGGCTTTTATTTTGTACCTCGCGAACAATCTCCATTGTATCCTCGATTTCTTTTCTGTGTGCTGTAATTAAGGCCTCTTCCTCCTGCCAGAGATCAAAAAACCAGTTACAATTAGACCGCAGTATATGCTCTTAACATTCATTACATTCCCTGGAAGCATATGGGTTATTACCTCAAGCAATGCACTGATGTTTTCATCAAGAGAAGGCGGCTCCGTTATTGTTTCATATTGCCTTGAAGAAGTATCGCTTGTGGTTTGACTGGTGGTAGTACTGTTGAGCTGCCTGAAGTTTATCGTGGCAGGGATATCAGATGCGCTGATTGAATCTCTTTTTGACAAGTTTTGATGTCTTTCTGGTTTTTCGTCCCGAGAGACTTTCCTACGAGTCGGTGATACCTTCTTCACTTTTTCTTCCTGGTCCGAAGCGTCTTGAGGATAAGAAGATGACTGAATCATCCTTTGACTAGTGGAGCCGCCAAAAGAGTTGCTCGTATCTGATCTTCCTCTGTCCATTGATATCGATGGTATTCCACTTTCCTCTTTAGAGCTGACCGGATATGATGATGGGTAATTTGTAGGCTGCTTGAATTCAATACCCGAAGTAGAGTAGCTGCTCTCTTTCTCTACCCTCCTCCCTGTCTCCTGTGTATTATACTCCTGTGGAGGCTCAAAGACATCTTCTGCATCATTTGAAGCTAGTTGAGAAGAAGCCAAATAAGCATCCTTATTAGCTGGCGGCAACGAGTTAAAGGTTTGATCCTTCTTGCTATTTCCACTTTTAGATAGACTTTTAACCCTGTTGTAGAATTAGTAAATTACAGACATGAGTTAAAGCGATGAAACACAGAGTTATTTTAGAAAGGTTTTTAGCGCATCAAAACATACCGATCGGCGTATCTTAATGTATTTAGGGTATGTTCGCATGATCCTTCGTTTGGAGAGATGCATGAAATCATCACAGTTCTTGAGTTTCCAACAAATGAGTCACGGAGCACTTCAGTTAGTTTGCTTCCACGGAATGGAATATGCAGCTGGTCATTGTCCAGCGCGCGGATACATTCTTTCAGAGCTAAAAGACTCTTATTGATTTCTGCACCTTCAATCCTAAGAAACGACCATTGTCAAAAGAACAGTTTAGATCAAGAGTAGTCGTTCTGACAGAATAACGTAGATTTACTTTATCCATGAGACCAAAAAATCATTTTATACCCAAGTTCTACATAGATGGGGAGGTCAATACTCGAAAACTCTTCTACCAGAGAACAACGATGACCTTACCTTGTCTGGCGGTCATTGTCTGTGGTGTCTGCACCTCTTTCACTGCCAGCAAGATCAATGAAAGAAATCTTCCCCACAACTTTCCCTCGTGATTCGTTATTATCGTTATTATTTCGTCGAGTTTCTTTTACCTCCACATGCTTTTTGACCACAAGCTGCAAAATAGCATGTGATCTAGAAGATTCTTCATTGGCGCCAGTTGATCCGGTGCTCCTTGAAGCACTCCCTTTATCGATAAAATCCTTTACGATTTGAATATCCGAAACTTCAAACTCTTGCAGGCCAACAATGCAAACTTGTTGTCTACCATCTTCTCGCATACAAAGTTTCCTGCTCAGCAACGACTGAATTAGTTAGTCAACTATTCACAAGCATTTGTAATACAAGCAAACAGTATTTAGAGTATGGAGACTGATAAAAGACTATAAAATATATATACTACAGTGTCCAACGGCATACAAATGAAGAAAAGAAAAAGAAACACTAACTTTCTCTCGGAGAGAAGATCGTAGAGCTTTCCACCATATATCTCGAAATAGCTGAGCCACAACTTAAGCCTCTGATCACTATAGACTGGTTGCTTCAACATCCTCATAAGATCTTCAACAGCCCGTATAGGCAGTGGTTTCATTGTGAATGTCTTACCGCTACCTAATTAAAGCAAAACATTATCAAGGTCAGAGAAGTATAAAGATAATATTAACGAGTAAAAAAAGTAGAAGGCGATATGAATACTAGACTTATTACAATAACATTGACCTAAGATAAAATTCCCATGAGCAAAAGTACAATTATGTACCTGTTTGACCATATGCAAAACAGGTAGCTTTGGTTTTCTGAAAAATCGTGGGAATAATTGGCTCTATCGTGACTCGATACACCTGATCAAGGGAACAGCACACAACTTAGAAAATATAGTACAGCTTAAAATGGAAATCAAACTACAAAAAAAGTGGATGATCAGGATTGTTAGAGTATAATTTAAAGTTCACAAGGTCGCTTGATTTTAAAACTAATCTACATAATCTGGCATCTTGTATTACAATAAGCACTCCCACAAGGATTGTAGGCGGGTTTCGATTCCATAAGGCTATAAAATTACCTCGTCATTTGAAACATGCTCACCCAGAACAGCATCAAAGCAAAACTCATGCTTTTCCATATATGCAGTCAAATCCACCTGCAGCAACAAAGATTAAGTTTCATTCAATATCAGAAAAGAAATATAAAATGAAGAGGGTCTATGACCTTTCATCTCGTTGAACTGAATCATGGATGTCATCGTTATCTTTAATGAAGCACACACACGAACCTTCAACTTGGTCTCGTGAACGGTCAAAGAATTATTTGATACAGTAATAATATCGTCCTCCTTTTTAGCGGTTTCCTTTTTATTTAGAGGTCTCTTCCTTACCTGAAACAAATATGTAAATTTGCATAGTTCTCTAATGATGATGACCACTGCTTGAAATTTCAACCAAGCAGGAGAAAACCAGGTAACAAGATTGCCATACCACTACTTTAATTTTGGCTACACTGTTCTCTCTTCCACTACTTTCTTTTTCACTCCTAGGAAATGGGCTCGAAGGTTCAGCGTCCTGTTCTTGTCGCTGTTGCTGGTTAGCTGGCACACTGAAGTCTTCTTCAAAAGCTTGATTGACACTTGGCATGAAAGGAGATGGCTCAAACGGTTCAGATATCACATGCTGTAAAATGAATGAAGTATGAGTTTATTACACAAGAAATGAGTTGGTAGCTATTGCGATGAAATAATTATCATTAAGCAGCAGAAAATGTAAGCAAAATTCAACCAAACAGAAAACCTTTTCAGCAGACCACATCCCAAAGTGGCACATTCCTAACTCCTTTTAATTGCAATAGCTACTCTAAGGTAATGAATTACTTTCACACGTAATTTAACTTCAATATCCATTGATAAGTTTCACTATAGTAGTAATTATGTTCACTAACAGCGGTATCCAGGTCTCAAAATCAAAAGCCGTCAAAGTTTAGATGTCTAAAAGATGAGTTATATTGGGGCTGAATCATACGTAGCCGGTAGGTGAGCGTCAGAATAAGATTGTAAGGGGATGTTAACAGAAACAGTGGTAAAAATCAGTTTAGAGCTCAAAGATATTCCTGATCCTACCATATGTGGTCATGCACCGGCAAAAATAGTAAAGTTCTGTGATCTAAATTCCCTTTGCAAACATACCTCGGACAGCAGCTCTGTGTCATCCATTGCGTGAAGATCTAGCAACCCAGCTCCAAAGTCACCTCTAAACTCAGGAGAATAAAACCCATCTGAAGAGGGCATAGCTGCTGATGTTTGACCAGTGGGTGTATACGGCTCAGAAGCCGATTCCCCATTCAAATTAAGATTTCTCATTAATTTGAAAAGTCTTTGCTTCTCTTCAGCAGTTTGTGCTCCATAACCCTAATACAAAATATATCATAAAGGAGTTGTCCACTGAAAAGAGAAAAAATGACCAATAGTATGATCTTAACACAGAATTAACAATGCTAGTTCCACACATTTAGAAGCTGTAGCATAAAAAAAAAACCCAAAACTTTCAAACTAAGAATAATATAAGCCCTGTTCACAAACATATTGAGCTAAGAATGGGCATACTAAACAAACCATGCAAGTTAAAGCAAGAATCAAAAGGAAGAGGTTAGTAGTACCTGCATGAGAAGGTTAGGGAGATGACGCTGATCAACGCCTGTGGAAGCAACAGGAGACCCCAGATGCTGTAAACCAGCGGACTGGAGCCACCGCGCCATGACGGCGGCATCGCCTGCCTCATTCGTTGAACCTGCATTGTTCAGAGCGCCATCGTACAGCGCCGTCGCAGCAGCCGCAGCATTAGTGTGCTGCATATGGCCGGCCATGAGGCGCTGTGATCTTCTTTGAGGAGCCAACTTGGGAGATCTGTAGAACAACAAACTCTTCCCCCAAAACAAAAGCCACAGAGTCAATATCAAGAAGCTCCCGTTCTAATGAGAAATCGATTGCGATTAAATTACACCTGAAAACTTGTTTCACTTCCTTTGAAATCTGAAACTCAAACAAATAGATTCAACATTCATCAGAGAATGTAAGAAAGAAAAAAAACAAGGAAAGATTACCACGCATCTGTGATCTGTAATTTTCTCGGGAAACGATCAGATCTATGGGAGGAAAAACCCTATGAGAGAGAGAGAGAGAGAGAGAGAGAGAGAGATCTGATTCAAATTTTCGTAGCCTATTTTGACAAGGTAATTAGCAAAAACAAACATTCGAAACATCTACCATTTTTTAAGTAACAAACCAGAACCTCCTAACTTTCATAACATATTTTATTGCCCCATGTTAACCTAGCCTTTCAATTTAAAACTAACTAGCCTTTGACCTCCGCGCCCGCGCGGATGTTATTTTTGTTATCCGAATCCGAATATTAAATATATAAAATTTAATTATAGTTATCTATGTACATTACATATATTTTTATATAAATACTAAAATTTTAATTTTATTAAATTTTAATGATTTAAGTTTTTTTAAAATAGATTAAATAGATGGTTAAAGTTATTTTTAATTTATTTTTAATTAAAAAAAATACATGTCCGGATATCCGCATGTATTTGGATTTTTTAGTCTGAATATCCTAACCCCAAATATCTGGATCCGGATAACAATTTTACGCATCCGAAGAATGCATATTTGAATCCGTATATCCTATAATACCCCAGATATTTGATCCTTCCTATACCTAACTATGTATTATATGGTGATTAAATTTTTAAAATTTATAAATTACATACGTTATTCTTATTAGATATATATCGTACAAATGATAATACATTGTATTTGTTTGTATATACAACCATTTATAATAAATATTAGTATGTATTTTAGTCATTAAATTGTTATGAAAAGTTACATAATTTTGTTATTGTAAATGAATAAGTTTAAATTATAATCGAAATTATTAACATTATTTTTTTTTATAGTTCAAATGTAATTGGTAGCTTATACGAATATGAATAAAAATAAAACTAATTTAATGCTATATATATGTATAATTCTGTTTTTATTATAAAAATTTGGAAAATACATTTACACTTTTTTATGAAATCTTCAATTCCAATGATAAAGATTGTTAATAGGCTTAGCCTAGATTTATTTATTTTCTTGTTAAAAATCAAGGTTTAGATGTTTGGATGCATAGATAATATCAATGGCATTGTTTGTAAATATTAGGTAAAAATAAGGGTTATTTCCTATTTGTACTTCAGTTTTAATAGGTTAGATTGGTAATAATGGGTTAACCCGTATTTTATCTATTATTAAGGTTTTTTGATGTGTGATATTTATCCGTAATATACCCCTTCCTTCCTCCCTTTCCCTCGAGATAATGGCTATTTGAACGTCAATCTTGGAATGGTTGAGGAATGATCGATGGACCGACTTTGAACTCAGTCCCGGCTTTGGACTATGGCAGGTGGGGCAGTGGCCCTGGGCCCAAGGGTCCAAAATTTTTTTTAATGTAATTTATTAATTGTAAAGGGCCCTCTTCAATTTGCTAACGAGTTAGAATATTTTACCAAAACCTATAATGAAAATCCCATTCACCTAAACCTAATTAACCTACAAAAAGACAAAACTAAAAAAAGTTATGTACCTTTCTTATTTTCTAATTTTGCCGACACAGACAAGAGAAACTCTTGAATCCAACAAAAGTGAGCAACACAAATCACAAACCAAAATATATATTCTATTCACTCATCAGTTAGTGAGATCTCTTTCCAAAGTAGAGGTTTGTTTAATTGATTCTATCTACATCTTTTATTCTCTTAGTTTATTGTTTCAGATTTTTATATTATAACTCCTGATTTTTTTTTGTTACAGTTACAGAATTTTTGTAGGTGTTATTGACTATTTTGGACTAGCCTATTTTGGACATATCAATTCCAGGTGATATTGTTCTTTTTTATTTTTAAAAATATGGTGTTGTGTGGGAATGATAAGAGAAAAAGAAAAAAACTTGATGAACAATTTGTAGAATCTCAGAATGGAGCTTTAGATAAATTTGTTACAAAAAAAAACATAAATACTGAGAGTTCTAAAGCAAAAGCAAATGTGGAATCTCATGAGAATGAGTCAAATCCTTCTAATTTTGAAAAGATAGAAGTTAATGAGCCACCAATTCCTCCTTTTGATATCTATGATCCTAGAAATTGGAACAGTCTTGATAATAAAACAAGAGATTTGTTGATTGAAAAAGAACCAAAAAGAGATATGAATGTTGAATTTCCTATTGATGATAAAACTAAAAGACATTTTGCATTTAGGCATTATTTCAGAAAGTTCTGTAACGGAGAAATTGTTGATAGAAAATTGTTAATTTACTCAAAGCATGTAGATAAAGTTTATTGTTTTTGTTGTAAGTTGTTTAAATCTCATGGAAACGTAAGTTTATTAGCAAATCAAGGACTAAGAGACTGGAAACATATTGGTGATAGACTAAAAGGTAGTGAGGAGCATATGGCTAACATGAGAACTTGGAATGAATCTAAAGTTAGACTTCAAAATAATTTGACCATTGATAAAGAATTTCAGCATGAGATTACAAAAGAAAAGGAACGTTGGAGACAAGTTTTATATAGAATCATTGCTGTAGCTAAATGTCTTTCGAAAAGAAATTTAGCATTTTGAGGATCAAAAGAAAAACTTTACCAAGATAGTAATGGTAATTTCTTAGGAATGATTGAGATGATTGTTGAATTTGATGTGATTATGCAGGATCATATAAGACGCATCCAAACTCATGAGGTACATCACCACTATCTTGGTCATAACATTCAAAATGAGCTAATTTCACTTCTCGCATATAAGGTCAGATTTTCTATCACAAGTGTTATTAAAGAAGCAAAATATTTTTCTGTTATCCTTGATTGTACACCGGATGTGAGTCATCAAGAGCAAATGAGTATAATTGTACAATGTGTGAATATGTTAGATAAAAATATTAGAATTGAAGAGTATTTCTTAGAGTTTCTTAAGGTAGATGATAAGTCGGGACTAGGCTTGTTTAATGAATTACAAAGTGCTCTTAAGTCTCTTGATCTTGATATTAAAAATGTAAGGGGACAAGGTTATGATAATGGTTCTAATATGAAAGGAAAACACCAAGGAGTTCAAAAACGATTGCTGGAAATTAATTCTAAAGCATTGTTTATGCCATGTGCTTGTCATAGCTTGAACTTGTTGTTAGTGATATGGCACATTCTTGTGTGAAAGCTGTTTCTTTTTTTGGGATTGTGCAGCGCATATACATTTTATTTTCGAGTTCTACAAAAAGATGAAATATTTTACTTAAGCATATTTCATGTTTTACAGTAAAAAGTTTGTCTAATACTAGATGGGAGAGTCGAATAAAAAGTGTAAAAGCTATAAGATATCAAGCTCCTCAAATAAGAGCAGCCTTAATTGAACTATATGATTTGTGTGATGATGCTATTTCAAAAAGTGAAACTGAAAGCTTGGTCGATGCACTTGAAAATTTTGAGTTTTTGCTTGGTATTGTTATTTGGCATGACATTTTATTTGCAATTAATATGGTAAGTAAGAAATTACAAGAGAAAACCATATGTATTGATAATGCCATGAAACAAGTAGAAGGTGTGATGAATTTTTTTGAGAAGTATAGAAATGCTAGATTTAGCTCTAGTATGAACATGGCTAAAGATCTTGCTCATGAGATGGGTATTGATGCTATATTCCCCAAAAAGCGTCGATGTTTTAGAGAAAAACAATTTGATGAAACTGATCATAACGAAGTAATTCAAACATCTGAAGATGATTTTAAAATCAATTATTTCCTTGTTGTTGTGGATATGGCAATTACTTCGTTGAATGATAGGTTTGAACAAATGAGAACATTTGAAAATGTTTTTGGTTTTGTATATAGTTCAGTGAAGCTAAAGTCACTTGATGCTATTGAATTAAGAGAAAAATGCACTAATTTTTATAAAACATTCTCTCATGACGATTCATCAGATGTTGATTTAGATGATTTTTTCTCTGAGTTAAGAATGTTGCAGGTGAGTTTATCTGATGAAGCAATGACACCGATTCAGATTCTTGAGTTGGTAAAAGCTATGGGTTGTTATCCAAATGTTGATATTACTTACCGAATTTTACTAACCACACCTGTGACAGTTGCATCAGCTGAAAGAAGTTTTTCTAAGCTAAAATTGTTGAAAAATTATTTGAGATCATCAATGTCTCAAGAAAGGTGAACGGTTTAGCAATTTTATGCATTGAAAAAGAAGTTTTGGAGAGTATGAATTTTGAATTAATTATCAATGATTTTGCATCAACTAAAGCTAGGAAAAAACGTTTTATGTGATTGTCTTTCGTTTTTAAAGAATTGACACCTCTCTTTCTATTTCTTTCAGGTCATAAAAAAAGAGTGGACATGATACTCGTCGAAGAATTTATTACAATCAAGGCAATGAAATGAAAAAAAAGTTGAAGAAATGTTTATAAGAAGGTCCATATTTCATGTTTCGCCTAAGGCTATGAAATAGTTTAAGACGGGACTGTTTGAACTAGATCGATAATGGATCGGACTAGATTGTTCTGATCGGACTCTAATACCATCTTAAACTAGATGGACTCCAACCTAAAATGATAACTTGATTGGCTCATCTATCTTATATACTACTAAAGATTTCTTCCAACTTTTGATATGAGACATTTGTCCGTAATAGCCTCAATGTTTTGTGCATTGTATGAACTAGCCCAAAACATCCATTTTCAAGTTTAGTTTAATTTTAATACATATATATATAATATTTTTTTTATTTTTTGGAGGTAAGCTTTACATATTTCATGATGATATTGAAATCGACTCAAACATTGAGCTACATAAGAAAAAAAATTAAGAAGATGAATCTATAAATCTTAATTCTTTGATGATTTTGTGTGTTTAGATGAATGGTTTCTTAGACGACTTCCTCCTTATTTACCAAAAAAAAACTCGGCTAGATCTTTTTATTTTCTTTCACCAACTTTTTTTTCGACCATCTTTCTTCTTATTATTAGACCTATGGATGTTAAAACGGGCTTGCATGACCCATTTACGTCCAAGCCCGTTTATGTCCGAGTCCATTTAATAGATGTTCATTTAGAATCCGTTTAAACTAAGCCCGTTTAAAACCCATTTATGTGAAGCCCATTTAACAGTAAACCCGTTTCAAGCTTGTTTAGAGCATGTTTACTTAAAAAATTGAGTATAACCTTATTGTAACATAACATTTCTCTTCAATCAAACCTATCAAATATGTTTTGTTTCAACTAAAAATTCAAAGTTTACAAATCACATCATAATCAAAATGTAAAGTTCACACTTCAGAGCAATTCACTCTTCGTCCATAACATAAAATTAACATTACTCTTTTCCTTCTTGGACTACCAAGATATTTCCATAATCAAAACATAACCTATCATTATATATTTTTATCAAACAAATTATAAATTGATGTAAAACATACCAAAACACTATATATCATTTTTCCATCAAACATTTCAATCTTTTGATGTTGAAGACTCCACTCCTCAACTACTTGCTTTCTTTCTAACATCTTCATTTTCATCAAAGAGGTCTTCAACGGTATCTGCAAATTATAATATGAATTAGTTACAAAAATAGTCATAAATGGTTTTATAAGCTTTATCTTCGTATTCAGCAAAACTGCACAACCAATTCGTAATAAAAAATTAATTTATGTAAAGATGAAGAAAAAGTCATTTTTAAACAAACCTACAAAATAATTGAAAGAACGGTAATGAAATCAGTTTGAAACAACAGTTTCAGAATTTTTTTATTTTTTTTAAAAACAAACCTTGCCAGTATCTAAGATGTGAGGAAGAGAGAGACAAGAAGAAGACACGAGATGTAAACCAAAAGACAAATCAAAACCCTAGAGGGTTCTCGATTCAATTCAGAAACTCATGAAAAGAGCAATTTGATTTTTCGATGAAAGGAGGCAAGGAACTGAGGAAAGACAATTAGATTAGGTTAGGGAACGACTTAGTTTGGAGCAGAGAAAAACCTTTAAATGGGCTAAAGGGATTGTTCGCTTATCTATACAATTAAAATATAAGTCATAATTTCTTTCATGTGTAATTTTTTAGTTGGACATTCCCTTAAAATTTTATAAATGTATTTCCTTAAGATTAATAATATATAATATGTGTAATTATTTTAATCATAATATCTTTTGATATCTTTTCATTATATATATAATCAAAATTCTAACAAATTTACTAAAAAAAAAGATTTTCACAAGATCTCAATTTTAAAATTTTATGTAAATATTTTCACTAATCTATACTATTAAAATAGAATTCATGATTTTTTTCATGTGTAATTTTTAAGTTGGACCTTCCCTTAAAATTTTATAAATGTATTTCATTAAGATTAATAATATACAATGTGCGTAACTACTTTACTCATAATATCTTTTGATATCTTGTCATTATATATATATATATATATATATATAATGAAAATTCTAACAAATTTTCTGAAAAAAATATTTTCACAAGATCTCAATTTTAGTATTTTATGTAAATATTTTCACTAATTTTGTAATTAATAATAAAATATTATTATATATTAGTATATATTCAGTTATCGTTTATTAAATGTAAAAAGGAAATTCTATCATACTTTTATACATTTTATAATCATAATCTACCATATTAAAAAATATTATACTGAAATAAATATGATAAATTTATATTAAATTGATACATTAATACCTTTATTTTCAAAAATATAAATATTCATGTTAAATATAATATATTAGTAAAACGAGTTACCACACTATAAAATATTATATATGTATAAAAAAATAAATATTTTAAATTTTTAGATATAAAATAATATTTTATCTAACATAAAAATGCTAAAAGGTAATCTAGAACTTTGAAGTGCGGGTAAGAAAACATAAATTGTTTTAAAATATGTTATTTCATGCATATAATTATTTGTCTAATACTCAAATGTAAATCCAATAAGACAAATATATAATAAAAACGATAAATAGATACATTTGACCGTTTAAAACAATGATTAATTATGACATATAATCTATGAAATTATTGTATTTGTAATATTTATATAAAATTTTAAATATATGATTTAGTTAAAATATATGTTACTAATAATATAAAATAAATATCTATAAATATATAAATGAAATTAAACACCAGCGCAAAAACTCGTTTATTAAACGGACATAGGCGGACACACCCAACTAAGCATGTTTAAGATCATTAAGTAAACATGCTTTTAACGGACACAACAACTACACCAAGTTCGTTTATGTCCATTTATAGAAAACCCTAATTAACATCCCTAATTGGACCGAGTGACGAGCCTCACTTTACCACCACTTCTCTGTTCGTAAAACTAATCTCATGTATTGTCGCATTAACACAATTTAATTTGAGCATTGTACAAATTTTGGTATGACAGATCACAGATACAATTGTGTCTGCTTAGAGGACTTCTTAGTCATGCTATTGTGATATATATATATATATATAGGAGATACATTGCATCCCTTCACAAGACCTAGAAAAATAGGGCATTTGGTCTGCCAAGCCGATCAGAACGTTAGCTTAGAAAAAATGGCTCATGACCGAGTGTAAGGTTGCGATTCAGGGACGTTTTACTCAGCTCCACGAAGAAGGCGCGTCAGCCCGTCTCAAAGGCGTATCGATCAGTCCATTTGCTCAGCCTGAGGAAGATCATGCCCACTAAGGCAGAGCAACCTAGGGCGAACAAGGGTAAATGAAGCTTTACTGTATAAGGGAAGGGGAGATCAGCAGAGAAAGGATCCAAACATTGACATACATACCTGGCGGCTAGAAAATAGAATTTTACTCTTTTGTATTTCCACCGACTTGTATTTTTCCGGCTAGTTTTCCGAGCACCAGGTTACTCCCTCCATCTATTTACTTATTTGTAACCGACAAAACTTTCTGATCTAATAAAACATTTTTGAACTAACCTACCGACGAGTTCCGTTTCTTTTACTCGCTTCCGATCGAACTCGGTTCAAACAATATATGATAACTGAAGAATGGTCTACTGGCTAAATCCTTCATCAGGCATATGTAGATGTCTAGCTTGGCTTACTCCCAAGTAGTCAAATTTTGTTTTTATATATTCCTTGGTTAAACAGTATCAATGTTTTTAACGGTGGAAAAGCTTACACGTCCAGAAAGAAAGAAAAAACGATTATTAGCTTCTTTTTCTGCTATGTGCAAATATGCAATTCTAACTTAGCGCGGATAATCACATATCTGGTTATAATAAACAATCAAAAAACGGAGAAATGAGAGACTTTTACACCATAATACAGAAACTTGTAAAACATCTGGAATAAGGATAATAGTTAAATATGATTGGAATCGTAATTAGACAAAAAAGATTCAAACCCTAGTCGATCAATTTTTAAAGAGTCTTTCAAATACTAAATTACCATGAGTTAGGTTATAAGAAAATGTTTATTATCACACGCATAAGATTGGCGTCGTATTATATTATTATAAAGTGAAGTAATACCTGCTGGAGCACTTTTGGATTTCGAACACTTTATCGAATTGTGATACATCATTATTGTTTTGGTTGCAGTATCAATACATATTAGTAATCAAAATTGAAATGATTAAACTCAATGAATTCTCTATAACTCATGATTACGACAACTTTTGCAGTCTATTTTCGAATTGGAAATGTTATATATACTACTAATATATTGTATTGATGGAAGCTAAAGATTCTTACTTAATTGTCCCAAAAGATTATATCTTTTTTTTTTGTGTAACCCATATGATTTTAGAGAAAATTGAAAAAATGTGACACCCTCAAATTAGATTTGTTCTTCTAAGATTTTGTTTAAATTTTTTTTTGCATTAGGATTTTAATTTGTTTTAATCCACTTATACCCTTTTAGTTTATTAAAATTTTACTTAACTAAAAATTATAAAAAATATTAATTAAATATAAGTTCTTGTATAATTAAAATAAAAAAGAAAAGGAAAACAAGTTATGCCTACAACAATTCCCCAAAATCGAAAATCGAATGTCTCTCTCAGCTTCTCCTTCTCCTCCCAAAGCTTTATGATCTCTTCAATGGAGATTTTTCTTCTTGGTCTTCACTTTATTAAAATATTTGGCTCCATATAACTTATTCTTCTCTGTCTCTTAGCCTATGTTCTTCATCACGGTGTTTCTTCTTCCTAGGATTTGTTCTTCATCGTATTTTCTCTAACTTCTCTCAACTTCGTTGGATTAGTTTCATCAAAATCCTATGATTCCTTACAAACGGTATGTGTTTCATCTTTTGGATTCTTAAAACCTTAATTTTCAGTGACTTGATTGTATCTCTTTTCAATTATAACTAGTTCTAAGGTTCGATGTCATCACCTAGACATCAATTAAGGCATGCATGACTTGATTTGTATCTATTTTCAATTATATTTTTTTCTAAGGGTAGATTAGTCCTTACCGCATGTTCTTTGTTGAATTGTATATGTAGAGTATAGATTTATTTGAGTCGCTTTACGATTTCGCTTTGTGAAAGAGTGAAAATTTTGTGAAGATAGTATTGTCTCATGTAAAATGGGACATAATTATTGAGCAATTGCTCATATTGTGTTGTTCTTTTTGAAGTTAGAACTAGGTGAAACACATTCTAGAATAGGGAGACTGTAGATATAAAACCCGCTTTATATTGCTCTCATTGTTTGTGCGATTTATATGATACTTTAACATGTTAATTTTATGTTTTTATGTTTCTGCTAAATATTTGAACTTACAAACTTCTTTATGGGTTGTAGATATGTCTAAGGAGTTACCAAAGCAGAATTTTAAGGAGGGTGAGGAGACCCAAGTTTCTCAGATCAATAACAACTGCAGGTTGGTCCACATTATGGAAATGTTGGAGAAATAGCTGCCAAAAGAGTTGAAAAAGTGAAGAAATGTCGTTTTTTTCCCACAGATTTTCAAATTGTATGACAATCATTTGGAGTACTCCGCGAGAGTGATACACATCTTCTTGTGTAGGGAGCTGCTGACTTACAAAATGCACGAGCTCTGGTTTGTCTTTGCGAGGATACCACTTCGATTTTCATTGCTAAATTTCCACGCTGCTTGAGTGCAATACAAGTCTCTCACTTAAGGAGTTCGATGAGTGGGAAGATGATGGTGGTTTCTGGAGAAAAGTGCTGAAGCGTAAAGAGGGAATTTGTATCTTGAATCTGTGGAAGAAGCACAAGGAAGTTGTTAAGAAGGGGAGTAATGTTGATCGAATAGGCTGGTGTATCTTTGCATCATTGTTAGTGTGGTTTGCGCGAGAGATGAGTAGGCTAATATACTCCTCAAATACCTCAAGGTGGTCATGGATCTTGAGAAGCTTTGATGGTATCCTTGGGAAGTTGCTGCCTTTGACCTTCTCTGTGAGTCAGTAGCCAAAACACGTGACAAATTGAAGGACAAGAAAATTAGTTACGTGTTAGATGGCTTCTCCTACACCTTGCAGATTTGGGCAATGGAAGCAGTACCAAAGATTGGAAAGCTCTATGGAAAAAAAACTGGACAAAGGTTTTAAGGATGGTCCTAGATGCATAAACTGGATGGGAGTTGCAAAGGCGTCATATGAGGAGATCATTCGGTTGGAGAACATCTTTGCAGCAGAGGTAATTATTTAAGATGACTTCATTCAATTTGTAATGAGTTTTTACGATCTAACTTTGTTTACCTTTCTTGTGTAGGATGTCATTTATCCATACATATCCTTGATTGGGAATATTGTTATAGTTGACGATTCAGATTTTTGGAGAAAAGATGAGGGAGGACAATAGAATCAATGTTCTCAAGGAGTTGATAAAGACTAAGCATGAATTCAATAATCACATTGGGGAGTTCGAAGACATTTAAGACGTTTCTTTTGAGTTTGATGACAAAGAAGGCGGGGATGATGAATAACTGAGAATGATGGAGAAGCTGAGAGTGATGAAGACTTTCAAACTCCAAAAGGATCAATTAACATAGGTTCGACAACTAGGAAGGGAAATAAGAGGCTCGTGGATCGTGGTATGGAAAAAGTAAGCATAAGGTTCTCTCTGCTAGACCACAACAAGCGTCGTTTAATGAAGATATGAAAGCTTTTGTGGCGCAGTTGTTTCAGCATAATTTCTCTGCAATGGAAGAGAGACTACAAATACAGATGATTGAATATTTTCAGAAAATGCAGTTTGTGCTTAAATATTCACTTAGGATGCAAGCGTTGAAGTTAAGCATGAAGAGCCATGGACGAGCAAGCCATCCCCCAGCAAGCCATCACCGAGGAGGTCTAAACGCGTGGTAAAGAAACACTAGTCTTCACCACTCTGTAAAATGTTTACTTATTTATTTTATGGTCTGCATGTATGTTTGTGTTAATTTCACATATGTATCTGCATGGAATGTGATGTGCTTTATATTATCTCATTTTGGAAGTGTGCTTGGTTTGTAAGTGTGTGTTTTATATTGTCTCGTTTTGGAAGTGTGATTGGTTTGTAAGTGCCTTTGTTTGAAATTTATGTAATGGATGTTGGTTTAATATTTTTTATTATATTGTCATTTGATAATTTGTCTTGAATTAACAGGATGTGAATATGAGTCAAACAGAAGATATCAACTTAGGGATAGGTACCCAAGGCGTAGAAGGGCTTTCTCAGGCCTCGTACGTGCCTAGATTTGATTCATCGCAGACCAATAAAGACGGTGAACCATATGATTGGTGGAATTCAATGACTATAGTCTGAAAACCAATGAAAGAAACTACAGCTCCACCGCTGAAAAGTGGGATCAATGGTGTAAAGGCGAGACACTTGAGCTTAGTGACTCACCAATAGTGGAAGATAGTTCTCTGGAGTCTTCACTGTATTATGTCTCCGAAGAATCATGGAATAGATTCACGAATTGGTCTATGAATCCAATAACTTTAAGGATTGGTCTTATAGCCTTTGATTTGACCATAGCTACAAGGATAATATGTGCTGGAAAATGGCTTGGAAACGAGGTATTACTTTCTTATACTACTATGAATGGTCATATATTCGTAATACATCTTTGATGCTGCATTTGTTTATTTTTTCGTGCATATTCAGGAAATGGATGAGACCATTATATATGGCGAGAGAAGACATCTTTGAGGGGTTGGACCCCAAACCATGTTTCTATCATGAGCGATGATATATTGTGTTTTTGACACATTTGCATATGTTTTCTATAGTGTTTTCATGTCTTTATCGAGTCAATTTAGTCTTTTTTGAGTTATTACAGGTCTGGAGTATGGCAGATTGCTAAATGGGTGACACATGAAGAAAATAATGAAATTTGGAGGTTTTCTGCCGCAGAGCACCCAAACGGAGCAACCACCTGGTTGCTCCCGAAAAATATGGAAACTTCTAATATTTTGAGATTTGCAATATCATCCCTATTTTATCTCATGTAGCCGCCAGAGACCTGCAAGATATTATAACGACCGTGAACCTATGGAAGGGGCCCATTTGCTTTAGTAATTAAAAACCCATAAATTATTTTTTTTTATTTTGTCCCACATTGAACGTTTAGAAAACCTACATCCCTTCCCTTTCCCTATATAAGAAACTTCACCCCTTCTCTTTATTTTCATCAAGTCAAAGCAGTACTTTGCATGTGACAGTTATTGAATTATTCGACGACTAGTCACAAAGTAATTTTCGGTCGAGTTTTCGGGGGAGTTTCTAGGCGAGTTCCCGAGCGATATTTCCGGTACATCACTTAAACTCGATTATGTTATATATATATATATATATATATATATCAACTATGTACAACACTTCAATTTTGTTTTATCTAACATATAAATTTACCATAAATATCAAATAACACAAAAATATACAACCACTTCTCGTGAGTAAAGTAGTTTCGTTCCATTCTCTTCTTAATTAGAACATTTTTTCCTCCTCCATATAATGCTACACTTAAACAAAATAAAAATAATAAAATAATCTCAACTCATTTTTATTAGTGGTCAAAACACTTATGTATGGATTAATCTTGACCCTTGATGTTTTTAATCCAAGGATCCATAATGAATATATTGTGTTTCTTTCTTTTTTTTGAGTCTCATCATCTCTCTCTCACACACAATTATCTCGACATTCTCTCTCTCTATATCTCTCTCTCTCACACACACACATAATACTCTCAGTATCTCACCATATTCAATCTCATATTGTCTCTGTACACAGTCAACAACAATCTCCGCCTCTGACCCCTCCGTCTCCGCCTCCAACTCCGGTTCATGAACAACCACACACATATCAATTTTTTTGTTGACAGATCTGACGCATCCAAACCCATGTCGTCCTTCACCAAAACCGCAGTCATATGCTCTGAGCGAGGAAGACCTGATTATGCTCCGCTACTCTGATATAAGGTTACTATTTGCAAATAGACTTTTTAGAGCCTAAAATTTTCTCCAAGAATAAAAGCGGCTCAATATTATTCAAAATTAGCATGAGATTCATTCATGTTGTTGAATTCAGAGGCTAGTTTTCACTATTTTAGACTAATCTTAATTTTATTTTCCAGGTTTTTTAAATTTAATCTTTTTATTCTTGTTATATGAGGTAGTTGTTGATGTTCCTAACAAGAACATGTTAAAAGAAATTGCGCAGAATAAAAAAAATCTCTGACAAGTTTGTGTAACTTCTACATCTGGTTTATCCCATACGCCTACTTTTACTGCAGTTATTGAGTTTGAAGGGAATGCTTACAAAGGAGAAAAATCATATACCACAAAGTTTGCTCAAATGTATACTTCAAAGTAGCGTTCATGAGTATAAAATATAATATGCATTTAAACTTAGCATTCCTTGCGTTTATTATTTAACTTACTCTCTAAAAAATGATCATATGTTTCAAATTAAAGTTATGTTAGTTTTGTTTTGGTGCTTAACATAGAATAAAAATAATAGTGGATTGTATGGTTACCACTCTTTTTGGCTTTTATAGCATCTGATGTGACACTATTTTGGCCGATGCATATTTTCAAGGGTTAAAAGCCAATCAAAACATGTTGTACTGAGTTGACAATTTATTCTACAACTTGTTTTATGCATGTTATAACTGTGATACTGTGAAACTGCAATTCTAAGTAAAAACGGTACGAAACATTTTCTGATTGGTGATTGTATAGATTTGAGGTATTGAAGAATTATTTAATTAATGAAATAATAAGTATATAATATAGAATACAGTGAAGTAATATAAATAACATATAGTTTGAAACGTGTTAAGTTTGTAACTTCAAAGACTGTTAATTTTTAAACGGGTTTGAGTAGTTTGGTTTCTATACTCTAGCTTTTATTGTTTTTTTAGGAGATAACACGCACATGAAGTTTA
Source organism: Moricandia moricandioides (assembly GCA_905132885.1). Taxonomy (NCBI): domain Eukaryota; kingdom Viridiplantae; phylum Streptophyta; class Magnoliopsida; order Brassicales; family Brassicaceae; genus Moricandia; species Moricandia moricandioides. The sequence goes on from CAJHQQ010001290.1 coordinate 32,532, forward strand.
TAAATTTTGATTAGATAAAGATGGATCATGTATACAAGAGCAAACTGCATTCATATGCATTGGAGAAAAATATAGAGCTTCCCATGTATGCCGCTAAGCCAAAATGACATGATCATGCTTCGCTATTCCAATGAAAGGTTATTGTTTGCAAACAGACTTTTCAGAGCGAAGGATTTTTTCCAAGATTAAAGGGCATCAATATGATGTTGTAAAAGTAACATGAGATTCATTGCTATTGTTGAATTCATCGACTAGTTTTTCCTACTTTGGACCAATCTTAATGTTATTTTCCATGTTTTTCAAATTTTATCTTTTATTCTTGCTATCTCAAGAAGTTGTTGATGTTCTTAACAAGAACATGTTACAAGAAATTGCGCATAATGGAACTCTCTTTTATAAATTTATATAATTTCTACATCTGGTTTGTCCAATGCGCATACTTTTACTGCAAATGTTGAGTTTGATGAGAATGTTTACAAAAGAAAAAAAATCATATACTACAAAGTTTACTAAAATGAATACTGCAAAATAGCGTTCATGTGTATAAAATATGGCACACATTTAAACTTAGCATTCCTTGCGTTATTATTTAAGTTACCCTCTAGAAAATGATCATATGTTTCAAAATATATGTTATGTTAGCTTGCTTTTGGTGTTTAACATAGGACAAAAAATGATAGTGGATTGTATGTTCTTATGGTTACCACTATTTTTGGCTTCTATAACATCTGATGTGACTCTATTTTTTCCGATGCATATTTTCAAGGACTAAAAGTCAATCGAAACATGTGGTAGTGAGTCAGACATTTATTCTACAACTTCTTTTCTTCACTAGTATAACTGTGATACTATGAAACTGTTGTTCTAAATAAAAAACAGTGCAAAACATTTTCTGATTGGTGAAAGTATATATTTAAGGTATTGAAGTATTGTTTAATTAATAGAATAATAAGTATATGATATATAATGTAGTGAAATAATATAAATAATATATAGTTTGAAACGGGAATGAGTAGTTTGGTTAAGTTTAAAATTTTAAAAGAAGTTTTAGTTGAAACGGGTTTGAGTAGTTTGGTTTATATGCTTTAGTATTTATTGTGTATAGAATTTTCAGAGCCAAATTTTTTTTTCCAAAACTAAATGCGGCTCAAAATGATGCTGCAAAAGTAGCATGAGATTCATTGTTACTGTTGAATTGAGAGACTAGTTTCCACTTCTTTGGACCAATCTTAATGTTATTTTCCATTTTTTTTAAATTTAGTATTTTTATTTTTGTTACCCCCAATGAGCTGTTGATATTCCTAACAAGAACATGTTACGAGAAATCATGCAGAATAAAAACTATGTTTTACAAGTTTATGTAACTTTTACATCTTGTTTGTCCCATGCGCCTAGTTTTACTGCAACTGTTGAGTTTGATGGGGATGTTTACAAAGGAGAAAAACCATATATCACAAAATTTGCTGAAATGAATACAATAAAAGTAGTGTTCATGAGTATAAAATATGGTACATATTTAAACTTAATATTCCTTATGTTTACTATTTATATTACTCTAGAAAATAATCATATTTTCAAAATCTAAGTTATGTTACTTTGTGCTTGGTGCTTAACATAGGATAACAATGATCATGGATTCTTATGTGACTCTATTTTGGCCGATGCATATTTTCAAATATTAAAAGCTAATCAAAACATGTTGTAGTGAGTCATATATTTTATCTTACAACTTTTTTTCTTCACTGTTATAATTGCAAAACCGTGAAATTGTGGTTCTAAGTAAAATATGATACGGAACATTTTCTGATTGGTGACAGTATATATTTGTGGTATTGAAGAGTTATTTAATTAATAAAATAATAAATATAGAATATAGAATATAATGAAGAAATATAAATAACATATAGTTTGAAACGGGTTTGAGTAGTTTGGTTAAGTTTGAAACTTCAAAGACTGTTAAGTTTTAAACTTGTTTGAGTAGTTTGGTTTCTATGCTCTAACTCTTATTGTTTTTCTTAGGAGATAACAATCACCTGAAGTTTTTTTTTATTTTGATTAGATAAAGAGAGACTGTGTATATAAGAGCAAATTGCATTCATATGCATTGAAAAATAATTATATATCGAGCTTCATGTGTATGCCGTTGAGCGAGAAGGACCTGATCATGCTCCGCTATTCCAATGGAAGGTTATTGTTTGCAAACAGATTTTTCAGAGCCAAGAATTTTTTACAAGATTGAAGCGGCTCAATATGATGCTGCAAAAGTAGCATGAGATTCATTGATGTTGTTGAATTCAGCGGCTAGTTTGGACCAATCTTAATGTTATTTTTCATGTTTTTAAAATTTGATCTTTTTATTCTTGTTATCTCAGGAAGTTGATGTTCCTAACAATAACATGTTACAAGAAATTACGTTGAATGAAACTCTCTTTTACAAGTTTATGTAACTTCTACATCTGGTTTGTCCCATGCGCCTACTTGTGCTGCAACTGTTGAGTTTGATGGGAATGTTTACAAAGGAAAAAAATTATATACCACAAAGTTTGCTGAAATGAATGGCGCAAAATAGCATTCATGGGTATAAAATATGGTACACATTAAAACTTAGCATTCCTTGCGTTTATTGTTTATCATAATTTCTAGAAAATGATCATATGTTTCAAAATCTAAGTGATGTTAGTTTTGTTTTTAGTGCTTAACATAGGATAAAAGTAATAGTGGATTATATGTTCTTATTGTTACCACTCTTTTTGGTTTTTATTGCATCTAATGTTACTCTATTTTGGCCGATGCATATTTTCAAAGATTAAAGGCCAATCAAAATATGTTGTAGTGAATCGGATATTTATTCTACAACTTGTTTTCTTCATTAATATAACTGTGATACTGTGAAACTATGGTTCTAAGTAAAAACGATGCAAAATATTTTCTAATTGGTGACAATATTTATTTACAGTATTGAATACTAATTTAATTAATAGAATAATAATTATATAATATAGAATATAGTGAAATAATATAAATAATATATAGTATGAAACGAGATTGAGTAGTTTGGTTAATTTTTAAATTTCAAAGAATGTTTAGTTGAAACAGTTTGAGTAGTTTGGTTTCTCTGCTTTAGCATGTATTGTTTTTCTTAAGAGATAATAGTCACCTGAATTTTGTTTACTTTTTTTAGGTAAAGATGGATTATGTATACAAGAGCCAACTCGAGTCATATTCAATAAAAAAATAGAGCTTCCCGTCTACGCTGCTGAGTGAGAATCATGCTCCGCTATTCCGATGTAAGGTTACTTACTGTTTGCAAACACACTTTTCATAGTCAAAAATGTTTTCCAAGACTAAAAGCGATACAAAATGTTGCTGCAAAAGTAGAATGAGATTCATTGTTACTGTTGAATTGAGAGACTATTTCCACTTCTTTGGACCAATCTTAATGTTATTTTCCAGTCTTTTCAAAAATAATATTTTTATTCTTGTTACCCCAAGGATCTCTTGATGTTACTAACATGAACATGTTACAAGAAATTGTGCCGAATAAAAAATCTTTTTTACAAGTTTATGTAACTTCTATATCTGGTTTGTCCCATGCGCCTAGTTTTACTTCAAATGTTAGGTTTGATGGAAATGTTTGCAAAAGAGAAAATCATATACCACAAAGTTTTACTGAAATGAATGTTGCGAAAGTAGCATTATGAGTATAAAATATGGTACACATTTAAACTTATTATTCCTTGCGTTTATTATTTAAGTTAGTCTCTAGAAAATAATCATATGCTTCAAAATCTAAGTTATGTTTGTTTGGGGTTGGTGCTTAACATAGGATAAAAATGATCGTGGATTTTATGTTCTTATGGTTACCACTCTTTTTGGTTTCTATAGTGTCTAATGTGATTCTAGTTTGGCTGATGCATATTGTTAAATATTAAAAGCCAATGAAAATGCTGTGGTGAGTGGTATATTTATTTTACAACTTTTTTTCTTCACTGTTATATTTGCAATACCATGAAACTGTGGCTCTAAGTAAAATATGGTGCGGAACATTTTCTCATTTGTGACAGTATATATTTTCGGTATTGAATAATTATTTAGTTAAAAAAAAGTATATAATATAGAACATACTTAAATAATATAAATAATATATGGTTTGAGTAGTTTTGTTACGTTTGAAACTTCAAAGATGGTTAAGTTTGAAACGGGTTTAAGTAGTTTTGTTTTTATGCTTTAGCTTTTATTGTTTATCTTAGGAGATAAAATTCACCTGAAGTTTTTTTAATTTTACTTAGATAGAGATGGATCATGTATACAAGAGCCAACTTCAGTCATATGCATTGAAAAAAATATAGAGCTTCCCGTGTATGCCGATGAGCGAGAATGACCTGATCATGCTCCGCTACTACGATGTAACGTATTGTTTGCAAATAGACTTTTCAGAGCCAAGAATTTTCTCGAAGACTAAAAACAGCTCAAAATGATGCTGTAAAATTAACATGAGATTCATTGATGTTATTGAATTCAAAGGCTAGTTTCCACTCCTTTGGACTAATCTTAATGTTATTTTCCATGTTTTTCAAATTTAATCTTTTTATTTTTGTTATCTCAGGGAACAATTGATTTTCTTAACATGAACATGTCACAAGAAATTGCACATAATGAGAACTCTCTTTTACAAATTTGTGTAACTTCTACATTTGGTTTATCTCATGCGCCTACTTTTACTGCAACAATTGAGTTTGATAGGAATGTTAACAAAGGAAAAAAATCATATACCACAAAGTTTGTTGAAATGAATTCTGCAAAGTAGCATTCGTGAGTATAAAATATGGTACGCGTTGACTTAGCATTTCTTGTGTTTATTGTTTAACTTAATTTCTAGAAAATGATCATATGTTTCAAAATCTAAGTTATGTTGGTTTTGTTTTTGTTGCTTAACATAGTATAAAAATAATAGTATTGCATGTTCTTATGGTTACCACTCATTTTGGCTTTTATAACATCTCATGTGACTCTATTTTGGCTCATGCATATTTTCAAGGATTAAAATCCAATCAAAACATATTGTAGTGAGTCGGACATTTATTCTACAACTTCTTTTCTTCATTGTTATAATTGTGATACTGTGAAACTGCGATTCTAAGTAAAAAATGGTTCAAAACAATTTCTGATTAGTGACAGTATATATATATGCAGTATTGAAGAATTATTTAATTAATGGAATAATAAGTATATAATATAGAATATAGTGAAGTAACATAAATAACATATAAATTGAAACGGGTTTGAGTAGTTTGGTTAACTTTTGAAACTTTAAAGATTGTTAAGTTTTAAACGGGTTTGAGTAGTTTGGTTTATATGCTCTAGTTTTTATTTTTTTCTTAGGAGATAACAATCACCTCAAGGTTCTTTTATTTTGATTAGATAAAGATGGATCATGTATATATGAGCAAACTGCATTCATATGCATTGAAAAAAATATATAGAGCTTCCTGTGTATGATGCTGAGCGAGAATGATCTGATTATGCTCCGCTATTCCAATGGAAGGTTATTGTTTGCAAACAGACTTTTCAGAGCCAAGGATTTTTTTCCAAGATTGAAGCGGCTCAATATGATGATGCAAAAGTAGCATGAGATTCATTATTGCTCTTGAATTCAGCTGCTAGTTTCACTTCTTTGGACCAATCTTAATGTTATTTTATATGTTTTTCGAATTTGATCTTTTTATTCTTGTTATTTCAGGAATTTGATGTTCCTAACAAGAACATGTTATAAAAAATTGCGCAGAATGAAACTTTCTTTTACATGTTTATGTAACTTATACATCTGGTTTGTCCCATGCGCCTACTTTTACTGCAACTGTTGAGTTTGATGAGAATGTTTACAAAGGAAAAAAAATCATATACCACAAAGTTTGATGAAATGAATGCCGCAAAATAGCATTCATAGGTACAAAATATGGTACGCATTTAAACTTACCATTTCTTGCTTCTCATGTGATTATATATTGGCCGATGCATATTTTCAAATATTAAAAGCCAATGAAAAAGTTGTGGTGAGTCGTATATTTATTTTAACAACTTTTTTTTCACTTTTATATTTGTAGTACCATGAAACTGCGGCTCTAAGTAAAATATGGTGCGGCCAAAAAATTTCTCGAAAACTAAAAAGAGCTCAAAATGATGCTGCAAAATTAGCATGAGATTCATTGATGTTGTTGAATTCAGAGGCTAGCTTCCACTCCTTTGGACCAATCTTAATGTTATTTTTCAATTTTAATATTTTTATTTTTGTTATCTTAGGGAGCTGTTGATGTTTCTAACAAGAACATGTCACAAAAAATTGCGCAAAATGAAAACTCTCTTTACAAGTGTATGTAACTTCTTTATATGGTTTATCTCATAAGCCTACTTTTACTGCAACAATTGAGTTTGATGGGAATGTTTTAAAAGGAAATATATCATATACCACAAAGTTTGATGGAATGAATGTTGCAAAAGTAGCGTTCATGAGTATAAAATATGGTATGGATTTAAGTTTAACATTCCTTGAGTTTATTATGTAAGTTACTCTCTAGAAAATGATTATATGTTCAAAATATAAGTTTTGTTAGTTTGCTGTTAATGAGTAACATAAGATAAAAATGATAGTGAATTTTATATGTTCTTACTCTTTTTTGTTTCCATACCATCTAATGTTAATCTATTTTTGGCTGATGCATATTTGCTAGGACTAAAAGTCAATCAAAACATGTTGTAGTGACTCAAAAATTTATTCTAAACTTCTTTTCTTCAGTGTTATAATTGTGATACTATGAAAATGCGGTTCTAATTAAAAAAACAGGGCGGATCATTTTCTTATCGGTGACAGTAAATATTTATGGTTTTTAGGAATTATTTAATACAATATTAATATGTATATAATATAGAATATATTGAAATAATATAATTAATATCTTTAAAAATAAATATATTTTTAAATAATTTTCTTTTATTAATTTGTTGACTTTTTAGTTTTTATTGAATTTGATTCTTTCTCTGGTTAGAAGACATAGCTACATTACATGAAATTTAACAATTAATCTTAAATGTTCAAATATATTAAATTTTTGGAAATTTTATACTATCTTGAGATTTTTTTTTCTTACATGCTAATTTGGGGACAAATTATTATTTATGTTTTTTTTTAAAAAAAATTTTCTATTATTTTTTCCTTGCTAATAACTTTTCAATCTACAATTTCATTTAAATAAAATAAAATTTTATGTTTTTTAAAAAAAATTATTCAAAATAGAAAATAAGACTTTTCTATTACCTTAATAACTTTACTAATTAAATTATAATTTTTAAATATTTATTTAATTTAGTTTTATATAGAAAATTTTATCATAAGATTTTTTTTTTCAATTTATCTTACATTAATAATGAATTTAATATTATATATTTTATTGTTTAATGTGGAATTCAATAAACTAATAGTGGTTATGTCGGTTTTTGAATATGTGCGGTCCATGAACAAAATATATTGTTTCAAAACCCGCAACAACTTTTTTTAATGAATAACACATTTAAATGAAAAAAAATGTGATTGGTGACATAAAGTGGCTTAAAACACGCTTTGAATTATGCACTGATTTGCGTTACTATTCATAACTAAAATATACATTTTTTAAACCCACAATAGTTCTTTTTTCCTTTTATAAAAACTCATTTAAATGAATTTTTTTGGATTGATAATATAAAGTGACTTTTAAAAACGTTTTGAGTTACATACTGCTTTGCATTACCATTCAAAACCTTAATTTTGATCAAAAAGCTTTTGTTTGAGCCTAAAGCATTTTGATGATAAAAGGGATTAGAATTTGAAGTCTAAACAGTTTTGCAGGAGTTGTCAAAACCCCATATTTCTATTTATTTTTGTATTTGACAAATGATAGATCCTAATATATACCTGTTTAAACCATATTATAGGTCCTATTTGGAGTATGTTATGTGTGTCTAGGATATGTTTAGAGTGTGTTCAAGTCCAGGTTCATTTTAGAGCATTTGAGGTTATGAGGCTTTCTGGAGCTCAAAGAGAGAGGAACCACGTAGCTAGTCAAAATCAGCAAAGTACGAGTCGAGACAGAGCATGGCGTCGATCGATGACGCACTCTTGCCGTTGATCGACGGTCGACGCGCAGTAGCCCAATTTGAAAAGTACCCAACTTGAAGCCCAAATCATGGAAATTACAAGATTGGCTCAGGCCGATTTTTACCTAGCTTGTAATATCTTTGCCAGTGTTTTATGCAAAGCGAGCTTTTGGAGAGTATTAAGGACGACTAAGGAGGATCTTATAAACATAGTAGTTTTTGGGGAGGAGATCAAGACTTCTTTCAAGCTTTGTATTAGAACCCATGTTTCTATCCCTATTATTATTCTTATGCATTAATCTATGATTATGATTATTTTATGCTTAGTTATGTATGAGTAGTTACCTTTTTAGATTTATGGTTTATTAATGGTTTTGATGGATTAGCCAAACAATACAATTGCTAGGATGATTATTAGATCTCTCATCAGGATTGTATTAATTGCTTGTGTTCTTGATTAGCTACCTAGAACCTTGATATTAGGATAATTGATACTACGAGAGTATGATTGTTGCCAGAATTAATCATGTTGAGCTTAAGTTACTAGAGACAATCTAGAGATATGTATATTAATTCTAAGTGAACCAATCGAATTTGGTCGTTTAATGCTTGATCAAGAAAGCCATTGATCGATGTCGTTTGCATATCATCGATCGACGGTCATTCCAAATTTACAAACAAAAGTTTGTAGATTCTGAGCTTAGCCATATATAGATATAATTTGATATCTTTACTATTTGAATTTGTGTCCTATGATTGAAACCCCCTTGACTTCTATCCATTATAATTCACTACCTATCTAGCTATTTTCCTTACTTGTTTACAAACCAACTCATTCGTGATTTACTATTTCATAAAGTTATATTAATTGCCTAGCATAACTAAGTTGATTATAAAATATATTATGTGCCCTCGCTCTCTGTGGATTTGATCACTAAGTACTACAGCTGAACCTCTTATTTGAGAGAGTAATCAATATCTCTAAGGTAATTTGAGCACGTATCAAATTTGGCACTGTCACCGTGGAGCAAGGATCGCCATTAGATTTGTTTTGAAAGCTTTGTCTGGGCTTTCTTTTTAGTTTACTTAAAAATGTTTTTTTTCTTTGGTCTTTCAGGTGCATGCCCACCATTACCAGAAGCAACAAGGAAAATGAATTAATTTTCTCAAACCTAGTAGTCATCGAACGTAGCATCCGAAAGGAGAAACGACAAGCATGGATCGACGCCAACACTTATACATTGATCGACACTCATTTGCCATAATCGACCGATGCCAACATCGTGACATCGATCGACGGTAATTCCCGAGAATAGATGATTGTTATGTTGATAGTAACTAGGAATGAGAGAGGGGACATGTATGACCTTGAAGGTCATCTGGATAATGCAACAAGTCAGAGAACTGATGATCAGGGGACTGTAATCCCTAAACCAAAAGAGGCTGTTGTATTTGAAGCCCAAGTTGCTCAAGCTAGAACGTTGGGTGACTACAATCGTCCAAATCAATTCTATGCCAACCGATATGCTATTCTTCCCCCATATTTCTAGAGAAGCGATTTTGAGTTGAAGCCAACATATTTCACACTAGTGGCACAAACACCATTCCATGGTCATTCTCATGAGCACCCTATGGATAATTTGAAGCAGTTCGAGGATCTTGTGTCTGCCATCAAGGCTAATGGAGTCTCTGAGGACTACCTTATATGAAAGCTCTTCAAGTATTCGCTTGCTGGAGATGCTTCGTACTGGCATCAGCAGCTACCACCAAGATCTCTTACATCCTGGACAGACATCAAAAACGCCTTCCTGCATAATTTCTTTGATGATGCCAAAGCTGAGTATTTGAGGAGCAGAATTGTTACATTCACACATGAGCATGCTGAGTCTTTCAAAAACTCTTGTATTTGATTCAAATCCTACCAAAGAGACTGGCCACACCATGGATTCAATGAAGTACAACTTCTCAAAACTTTCTTCAGAGGTATTGAGCTTTCATACCAAATGGCTTTAGACACAACCAGTGAGGGAAATTTATGCACTATAAGTCCAGAAAAGGCTACGAGATTGATAGAGAATTTGGAAGCTAGCAATAGCACCAAGAACAATGATTATGAGAGGAGGAAATCAGACCATACACTAACCAAGGATCAGATGGAAGAAGTAAAAAAACAAGTTGGATAGTGTTCAGAGGTTTCTGAAGATGCAAGTTAGGTTCACAAAAGGTGTAGAAGCTATAGGATCTGACAATGAGAGAGGTGAAGAAAATGTGAAAATTCTTTGTGGAAATGGATTCCATAGATATGGTAACCAGATTAAAAGAAAATCTTATTGCAATGGTCAGAGGAGTGGCTACAACAAAGGATCACAACAGCAGAGACTCTACAGCAACAACAAGACCTGTGGAGCCTCCTACTATCAAAACACCCCATCATACACCCAGGAAAAACAAGATTGAAGCCATGGTTGACAAGTTTCTGTGGGACAGTAGAAGATGACAATAGATTTCAATGGAAAGATTGATGCTTTCTATACCAATCTCAACACTAAATTTGAAGCTCTCAACACCCATGTGAAGAATCTAGAGAATCAAGTGATTCAGACCAATGAAGTTGTGAGGAAACAAGAAGCTTTGATCAAAGAAAAGATTAAGGCTGGACAGGAAAACCACATTAGTGCAAGAAATTAGGACCAAGAGGAAGAAATTCGTAAGAACCCTGATCTGTTCGAACGATCATCGATCGACAACCACAACTGACCATCGATTCATGGTACATGAAGATCGAAGGTCGATCAAAACATAAGTATGTCGGTTGCTAAGCATAGACCTAAGTCTTTTATATACTTATAAGCACTCGAATCCCACCTTACCCAAACCCAGACAGATAAACTAATCCATATGGTAAAATAGGAAGCTATGGAAAGAAATTCTAGAAGAAAGAAGAAGATCCCTAAACATCTTAGAAGGGAAGATAATGAGAAAGAGATGGACAAATTTAATAAGAGAGTCCTTAGAATCCCATTAGAAACACCATTCGAGAAAACTTATTGAACTCACATATTTTGGATGTTCTTTAGAGAGACCAAAGAGACTGACGAAGACATTGATTTTTTTTTAATCATCTGAGGGAGAAGATAAAGCAGAGGGTTAAGTTAAAGAAGAGAAGCGACCCTGGGAAGTTTGTGATTCCCTGCAACATTAAGGGAAATAACTACCCTCATGGACTCTGCGACACCAGTTCTTCAGTAAGCATTATGCCAAGAACCATGGCAGATGTGTTAATCTAAAAGGTGGAGCCTTCTAGTGATTCATTCACTTTTGTGGATTTCTCTAAGGTGAATTCAGGAGGCATAGTCAAAGACCTCCAAGTGCAAATCGGTGACGCCCTAATTCCTGTAAACTTTCATGTCTTGTACATCCAAGTGGAGAAGCATTCATCCCTGCTACTTGGAAGAGCTTTCATGGACACGGTAGGAGCAGTATGCGACATGAAGACAAACATGTTGTATTTATCTCTTATTGATCAAAATCATTAATATGAACCTTTTCAAACTAGAACCAAGATTGCTCTCATTGATTTGTTTCATGAACCATGACTTGTCGCCACGTGTTTCTATGATTTCGAGCAAGAGAAAGAGTCGGATGATAGAGTATCGATCAACACCCAGCCCAACACATAGATCGATGTTGTTCACCAACAATCGATCGACACCCACCCATGGACATAGATCGATGACAAACCTGACCTCTGGCATGATATGGCTAACCCATATTACGACGAGTCTCATCTAGAAGAAGAAGCAATAGAGTATCGTGCTTTTGCATTAGAGGAATCTGGAAATTTCAGAGGATCATATGAAACATGGTTTGCGACATTGATCGACGGTGGACCTTTACCATCGATCAACGCTAATGCTGCAGAAGGGTACGAATCTTTTAAGGATCCAGCTAGGAGAAGATTTTGTTGGGAAACTAGAGATGAGTATGGACTTTATAGAGATGAAGATGGCAATGCAAAGCTATAAATGGAAAAATTATCAACATGTCAAAAGAAGATATCAAGGATAATATTCATAATGCAGACATCGTTGGGCATTCTCGTCTTTGTTTTCTCGAGTATCCAGAGAACTTCGACAAGACCATGCCAGATAAAGAAACATACAGCAGAGCAGAAGTAGATAACATGATCCAAGGAATCTATAGACCCTAGGAGGTGTTGATGGATTACTACTACAAGAGGTTTGATGATATCTATTACACATTCAACAACAATATTAGTTGGTTAACTACGTTCATGAAGGGTATGAAGCAAAAGATGGACTCTACTCATCAGATGATTCAGAGACAACATGACGAATGGATCAGACAAAGCACCATCGATCGACGGACGAGCACGACCATTAATCGACACTTCACGCAGACCGTTTAGACAGAGGCTGGTAACTGAGAAGCTACAACAAGATAAACTTGATGGATTGTATGCATCTCAAGACATGATGATGGAAGACATTTCCAGGAGATTGGATGACATATCCAAACCCACAAACACTACAAGAAAACAGGTCTTTAACGACTACGCATTTGGTTGTTAGTTGGTCGTAATAGGGGCTTTACGACCAGCTAACAACCAATCACGAATGGTGGTTATCGACTAGTCGTAATCACTTTTTCGAGGTACATTGGCCGTAATATTACGACTAACACAATTAGTCGTAAAGTAGATGTACGTGTACGACTAAAAGGCTAAGTCGTAAAGTAGATGTAAATATATTAGTCGTAAACGAGAAGTAAAGCATTAGTCGTAAAGTAGAAGTAATATTAGTTGTCCATTGGTCGTAAATGTACGACTAACTTACATCGTCTACAGAGGTAAGATAGTCGTAATAGTAAGACTAAATTACTTCTTCAGTAGATGTTCATTAGACGTAATTGTACGACCTATTAACATCCGGTATAAAAATTAATTAATTAATTTTGTAATATTTAAATGAAATTTTGAAAAAAATTATTTATTTAAAAATTCGATTAATTTTTTAAAAAATTGAAATCATTCATAAAAACATAATATATACATCCATAAGTTTTTAAGATTCAAAATACAAAAAAATAAAAACTAAGAAAAAAAACTAATTAATTATTTCCCCAGTATATCATACAGTTGTCTATACACACATCAATCATCTCCGAAGGTAAGCCAAGACTATGAACAAGTTTCCGAATCTCATAATAAGATTCAGCACACAAGTTATCTTCAGGCAAATACTCTTTAAACAACTCAGCCCATGCATCCATACAAACTTCAGGTAAGTTATGATCAGTTTTGATATTCATCATCCTAGCTGCCAATGATAATTTAGAAAGACCTTCTCTACAACCTTGATAAATTGGCTGATTAGCTGCTGCTAATATTTCATAAAATCTTTTTGCATCCAAGTTAGGGCCCTCTACATTTCCGACCTCCTGATCAATTACTGATGTTGTTTCACGAAATCCATCGGTAACCATATCATGCATCCTATCATGATCTACCAAATTATCTTCTTGAATGACGTTTTCAGAAGGCAAATGTGGCTCATCTCGGTTACGAACATTTTCAACCTGATTACTACAACTACCTTCATTCCTATTCTCACCCTCCCCGTGGTTAAACCAGATATAGTAATGCGGGGTAAATCCTCTATTTACTATATGTTTCCAAACAGTTTCACTAGTAGCAAACTTTGTATTGTTGCACTTACGACAGGGACAAAACATTTTACCCGTTTCTTGTGTGAGAGGCGTCTGTCCGGCTTGGTTCATGAATATATCTGCTCCGTTGAGAAATTCGTCTTTCACTCTTCCTCTTGAATCTTTATGAGCATACATCCAACTCCGAATCTCATAAATATTTCCAGGCATTTTTTTCAATTTTTTTTCGTTTTTTTTTCTCTTCTTGTTTTTTTTGTGCATCTTAAGAATGAGGGAGAAAGTTATATTTATAGAGAAATTTCGATTTTGGTAGGTAGCAATGTTACAACGAATGTACGTTGGATTTCAACTTAACAACTAACAAACAACTAATTTACTCGTACATTAGTCGTAATATAGATGCAAGATATTCGAGGTAAATTAGTCGTACAATAACTCGTAAATTAGTCGTTATTTAGATGCAAGATATTAAAGGTAAGTTAGTCGTACTTTTACATCTAATTTACGACTTAGGTTTAATTTAGTCGTAAAGTAGATTTAACTTTACAACTAGCTTACTACTCAACATATTAGTAGTAACTTTACATCTACTTTACGACCAAATGAACTTTAATCGTAAAGTGGATGTAATATTACGACCAATATTTCGTGGTCGTAATACCTGGTCGTTAAAGCCCTGTTTTCTTGTAGTGAAATATCAGGATTGGCTGGTTACACAAATGCATTGGCAACCTTCAAGAGAGGATGAGTCATATTGAGATCACCAAAGAGAATATGGACCGCCAAATAACAAGAGGTGGAGAAGCCATAAGAAGATTTATTGGTACCTGGTTTCAGATTAGCAAAGAAAATGTGGACATTTGTTTTCTAACAAGTGATACTTTACCCCCCCCCCCCCTCCCCCACACCCTCCCCCACACCTTAGTCCAAACAGTGCTACACGTCAAGCTAAAGACTATAACTAAGCGCCGAGTGAGAGACAACCCACTATTAGGCATGTTTTCAATTCATTTTATTTTCATGATTTTACTAATTTTTGTCTTCTTTTTATTTGTAGGTGATGCACCCTTGAGTAGCAAACCAGACAAAACAGACATGCATGGCTTGATCATGGGAAGAAATACTGATATATGTTCATTGTTTGACTCATATCTTCTAAACCACGAGGCTTCTACGCATGAAATTACTTGGAGAATGTGTCCAACTCAATTACGGATCTCCTCGAAGAAGAATCAGATCAAACGGAGTTCAGATGTGGGAGTTATGCCATTTACAAATCAAGAGATCTTCGGTTCTCGCGAATTCAGACATGTGCACATTCAATGAAGGGTCTTCCTTGACCAATCTTCCTCAAAATCGCCATCCTTGACCAATCTTCATCAGATTCTACACCTTTGACTCATTTATCATGTTCTTGTCAAAGATTTCTTTTTCTATGCATTGTTTTTACACAATGATATTTATTATCTTTTATCCTTCATCTCCTTGTAATCCTATAAATAAGAACTGAGTTTATTCAATAAAATAAATCGAAGTTTGAGTTTATTTTTGTTTCTTCTTTTCTCTGAGAGAGAGAGAGCTCTTTAGCTAGTTCATTGGTGTGAACCGGCTTATTGATTTGGTGGTCATCCAATTCATCTTTGTGTGTTGTTTGGTGGTTAGCCAACGCACTACATCCGTTCTTAGGTGGTCAGCCTTAGACCGTGGGTATATCAGGAGCCATTCCGCATCTCTTGACGGTCCCTTCAATCCATTTCAGTTCTAGAAGTGTTATTTGCCTTCTCGGATCATATCCAACACCCAGCTAAAGTGATCCTTCCAATTTAGGGTGTATCAAGTGGTATCAGAGCCACTTTGGCTGCTTTGTTTTTATCTTTTCATCTTCTCATCTTCCATTTCTAAATATTTATTCTTCTTTCTATCTTAAATCCGGGCCACCTTCTTACCTAGGCCATATAAAAAAAACGAAAAAAGAAGGAAATTCAAAAAAAAAAAATTTGATTTTTGGCTAGGTGGTGGAAGAGTAATCCTGCTGGCTGAAGAGAAATTTAGCCTTGGGGTGGTTAAAGCGGATTTCACAAAAGTTCTCTTTTCTCTCTATCTATCTCGTACCATTGTTGCTTTGGGTTTTGATTGCTGAATTTTGACTGCCTATCATCCTTTGAAACAGTGAAAAAGAACTCGGAGTGATCACCTAAAAATCGTGAGCTAAACACTTTGAGAGTGTGAGAGATTTTTATTTGCAAACTCTTTGTTAAGTGTTTTCAGGATGTTTGGACTTCTCAAGAAATTAAATCAGGCTTCAAAACCACAGCAAAACGTTTATTATCCTTTCAAAACCGTGCTTGAAAAAGAGCAATTGATTTTTGGAGATAAGAAACAATTTACTTCTAAAGGGTTTGATTTTGTGCAGAAACAAAGGAACCAAAGGAAGAGGCAAAAAAAATTCGATGAAGATGAGAAGAGAAGAGAAGAGGGTCAAAAGTGGTGATCGTCCCTTCACCAAAGCTAAGAGTAGCAACTGTGATATGCTTGATTAGAACGAGCTTCAGACTTTTGCCAGATTGGAGAAGATGCTGCATAAGACAATTTTTTTCTATTCAACAACTCAAAAAGAAGAGAAACACCAACACTTCTTATGCACCAAAACAACAATGTAAGTTTTCTTCTCTTTCAAATTATGATTTGAAAATTAATGTGTCTTCTTTTGATAAAAGCAAAGCTGTGAAAACGACAAGCAAAGCTCATTCTACCAGGTGCTTCAAATGCCATATGATCGGTCATTATGCCAACAAATACCAAAACCAGAAATCGTTGGTGACTTTGGAGAGTGACAATGTTGAAACCGAGCCAGAAAAGAAAGAATTTTCAGTTTCACTGCCAATTTTTGATAACTACACACATGAGCCAATGGCAGGTTTGAAATCTTGTGAACATAAGAACTAATATTTTTCTCAATCTGAATCAATTCCTGATGAATCTTGTTTGAAATTAACCGTTATACAACCCGAGAATCCAAGTAGTTTTGAATTAATTTCTCAGTTTGAAAAGGATTCTGAAAACGTTTTGAACAAGGATGAATTTTCTGGTCCTTTAAATGCTCTTGATATTGGTGCATATGACACTGGTTTTGGAAGCTTTGTGTCAATGCAGGAAGGGCGAAAAGAAGAACAAAACCGTGGTCATCAAGAAAACCAAGAAAGATCTTCTTCCATTCCAAAACCGGACCAAACTCAAGGTGAACAATGTTTTGATTATGATTCATTTGCTTCCCTTTTTACCTTTAATGTTCCAGATTTGAGGACAAATCCTTTTGAAGAGGGAGGGAATGATGCACCCTTGAGTAGCGAACCGGACAAAACAGACATGCATGGCTTGATCATGGGAAGAAATACTGATATATGTTCATTGTTTGACTCATATCTTCCAAACCACGAGGCTTCTACGCATTAAATTACTTGGAGAATGTGCCCAACTCAATTACGGAGCTCCTCGAAGAAGAATCAGATCAAACATAGTTCAAATGTGGGAGTTATGCAATTTACAAATCAAGAGATCTTCGGTTCTCGCGAATTAACGCATGTGCATATTCAATGAAGGGTCTTCCTTGACCAATCTTCCTCAAAATCGCCATCCTTGACCAGTCTTCATCAGATTCCACACTTTAGACTCATTTATCATGTTCTTGTCAAAGATTTCTTTTTCTATGCATTGTTTTTACACAAAGATATTTATTATCTTTTATCCTTTCATCTCCTTGTAATCCTATAAATAGGAACTGAGTTTATTCAATAAAATAAGTCGAAGTTTGAGTTTATATTTGTTTCTTCTTTTCTCTGAGAGAGAGAGTTCTTTAGCTAGTTCATTGGTGTGAACCGGCTTGTTGATTTGGTGGTCAGCCAATTCATCTTTGTGTGTTGTTTGGTGGTTAGCCAACGCACTACATCCATTCTTAGGTGGTTAGCCTTAGATCGTGGGTATATCATGAGTCATTTCGCATCTCTTGACGGTCCCTTCAATCCATTTCAGTTCTAGAAGTGTCATTTGCCTTCTCGGATCATATCCAACACTCAGCTAAAGTGATCCTTCCGATTTAGGGTGTATCAGTAGGTATATAAGAAATGGGAAGATCGAGCACCATCGGTCGACGACGAAGCACAACCATCGGTCGACACTCATTACAAAGTTTGTGTCTATTCGTCTAGATATTGTGATACTCATGGATATCCGCATTCAGATCTGTATCCGTAAAAATAATTAAAAAATATATATTTTGAAAATATAAAAATTCTAAAAATAATATATAAATTAAATATTTCTACAAAATTTATGAATATATATGAAATATAATATTACTAAAATTAAAATATAATATTATAAAATTTATTTTATGTAGAAATATTAATATATCAAATATAACTATTAATAAAATTAAAATTTTAATATATTTTAAAAACACGGATCCGGATATCCGGACCTAAAAATTAAGATATCCGGATCCGGATCTGATTTGGACGGATCTAAGATTTTACTATCCGGATCCGAGCATCCCAAATATTCTATTTTCAGAGTGCATCTCGGATCGGATCGGATCGGATCCCGGATAATAAGTCTCAACTCTTAAGGTATGTGAACAGTGGAGACGAAACACAAGAATAAACTCGCAAAGTTTACACTTCAAGGGCTCTACTTGGTATCAAAATCTTTAAATTTCCCATAACTTTATTTTGCTTATTCTAACTTTGAATTTTGATAAGAACGCACAGATAGCGGGAATCCCAAAATGATTTGAACTTTATACATAAAACCCTAGAATCGTAATTCCTCTCAGTGTCGCTCGCCATGGATGAGGAGGAGCTTTTGCTTTCTAGGATCATCGCAGGAATCGAAGGAGGAGGAATTGGAGACGATGAATCTCACTACCACGAACTCGTCACGGATCTCAAATCTCTACTTGACACAGACGACGATGAACTCCTCAATCGGTTCTACGTCAGCCTCTCCGCGACGGCTTCATCGTTCCTCCGCTGCTTCTCCGCCGCCATGGATTCTCCGGTTGAATCTGGCCGTCTGGCGATTTCAGCCTCCGACGCATATCTCTCTCTGCTTCTCTCGACGAACTGCCCCGTTTTCACTTTCTTCTCTCCCGTTGCGTTTCTCTCTTTACTAGGATCTATTCGCCGCTACCTCAAACCTCGTCACCGGGAGGACTCGGGAGCCGCGGCGGCTTCTCAAGGGAACAAGAAGAAGAGAGGACGCGGTGGTTCGAGGAAGAACGCTAGAAATCTAGGGCGTGAAGATGGAGACGAGACGGAAGAAGGTGGGTTCGATGCGAAGATGCTGTTTAGAGTGCTCGAGCATCTGGGCTCGGTTCTTGGTTTCGTTCATTTGGATAGATTTCCCGATAGCTTGAAGTCTTTGGTACAAACAGTGTGTGAGATTCCTTTACTAGCGTTGGAACATTCAGGGGTTTTGAGTTATGATCGATTGATGGAAATGTGTGGGAGAATTCTTGGTGGAGTGTTGAGCTCCGATCACGGAGATGTGTCACTCACCGCCGCTGAGATTTCGAAGTCTCTCACACCGTTGCTTTTGATGGGGAAGCATCAGGCGAGAAGCTTCGCGTTAGGCTTTGTGACAAGAAAAATAATGGGTTTGGCTAAAGATAACTCTGAGTTGAAAAAAGTTGTTTCTAATTTGCCTAAGTTTCTGGTTCATAAGGCACCTGATAAGGCTGAGCCTCGTGGATTCGCGGTGGATGCGATACTGGAGATTGTCAAGGCAATGGAGGTCGAGGACCAATCGGAGTTTGTTGATTTTGTGATGAAGATGGGTCAAGGGAAATCTAATTTTAGGATATTAGCTGTTGATCTTATACCTTTGTTGATGAGCTCATTAGGAAACCCCTTTGGAAGTATTAGTTCGGAGAATGGCCGTGAACGATTCGTGGGGATTAGGTTGTCTTGATGCCTTAGTGCAGCGGTGTTCAGATTCAAGCGCTTTAATTAGAGCTCGAGCTTTGTCCAACTTGGCTCAAGTTGTGGGGTTTTTGTCTGGTGACGGAAGGAGTAGGTCGATCTTGAAACAAGCCCTTGGGTTTACTGGTGGTGAGACTTCTGAGGGAAAAGGTAGAATAACTGACCTTTTGAAGAAGAGATGTGTGGATGAGAAGGCGGCTACAAGGAGAGCAGCTCTTCTTCTAGTTACAAAATTGACATCCCTTTTGGGTGGTTTCTTTGATGTTAGTATTCTAAAAACAATGGGTACATCATGTTCTGATCCGCTGATAAGTATAAGAAAGGCTGCAATTTCAGCTCTTTCCGAGGTATGTTTTCTGTCACTCAGTGTCTTCCTTCTCCCTTACTGGGTGATACGGGTATGCTTTGTCTTTTATTAGCTCAGAGTTGAGGAAACCAAATTGGAGGGCCAGAATGTTCTATATGAATGAATGAATGATTGTGCGTCTTAGTCATTTGGATGATGAGTGAGGAATGTGCAACAACTGCTTCTTTTGCTAGTACTAAAATCTTGTCTAGCCTTTTCTAAATATAAGTTAAATCAGTGACTTGTTCATATGTCTCCCACTCGCTTTTCTTTATTTGATATGTAAATAATTGTCATTTTCTGTCACTGTAGGCCTTCAGAATATGTACAGATGAAATTGTGACCACTGAATGGTTACATTCTGTTCCTCGAATGGTCATGGACAATGAAACTAGCATCCAAGAAGAATGCGAGAATGTCTTTCGTGAACTAGTCTTGGAGAGAATATCACGAGCAGGAAATGCCCTTTCTCAGGGCAGTGTTTCTCTCCCTGACAACTGGAACTCTAGCTCAAAATATCTAGGCAGAGATATTGAAGCCTTGTTTCCAGAAGGAGTTTTGGTTCTCCTAAGGGAGCTCTGCAACAGCGAGGTTTCCCCTTGGGTAAAGAAAATATGTGGAAGTTTGGGCAAGAAGAAGCAACTAAAACCAAGACTTTCCCTTGCGCTGCAGAGTATCATAAAGGAATCTGAATCACTCTGGTTAAACCGTTCAATGCCCATAAATAAATGGACAGCTCCTGCCGGGGCTTGGTTTCTTCTTTCAGAGGTGTCAGTTTATCTTCCAAAGTCTGTCGAATGGGAGTTTCTTCACCATCATTGGCAGTTGCTAGACAAAAATGACTTGCAAGGTTTGCTAGTTTTCATTATACGGCATCTAAACTTACTCGCTTACGTCTCTACTTGTTGCTCTTAGTAGCGTGATTTCAATTGTAAAACCTGCCCTAGGTAAACCAGTTCTTGAATGTGTGTTTTTGATGATGGGCTTTTCAGAAGGAACAGATGGACAAGGTGGTGAAGAGGATGTAGAGTGTAATTCTTCTACATGGGCTGGGGATCGAGTTTTTCTTTTGCAAACTATCTCCAATGTTTCCCTTCAGCTGCCACCTGAGCCTGCTGCAGATCTGGCCGACAATTTGTTGAAGAAAATAGAAAAGTTTAACCTGCATTCTGCTGAGGTAATCATTGAATTAATAGTTTTTCGACAAATTTCGAAGGCGTAGCAAGGTACTGTCTTTTGTATTGGACGTATTCCTTCAGATATATATACTTTCCGATACATCTATGTAATTAGGACCTCGTTTTAGTGCAACTATTGAATGCTTGAATCGATCAGATTATACTCCCTCTATTTCATAATGATCCATATTTTTTAAAAAAAATATTTTTAAAAGATCTATATTTTACATTTTTAATGTAAGTAACAATGATAAATTGTAGATTCCAAAAGCATTAACTTGGTTTACTGAATTTTGATTGGTTAAAAGTTATCGGAAATAGCTAATTACAAAAAATAATGTATTTATAATCTAAAATTTACGTGTTTTCTTAATATGTATGTAAACTCTAAAGTATACATTATTCTCAAACCGAGGGAGTATCATTCACTGGTTTGTGAATGGAACTTTTTTCTCGCTAATCCATATATGGTTCATCTGTCTCATGATCTTAGTCAATGCTATTCAATGACAGGTCGATGCACATGTTAAAGCATTAAAAACTTTGTGCGTAAAGAAGGCGTGCATCCCGGAAGAGTCGGATGTGCTTGTCAAGAAATGGGTAGAACAAGTTTTATCGAAGGCATCTAAGGTGACTGAGAAGTACATCGAAGGGGTCTCCAGTAATAATCTTTCTTTTGCCACACCAGCAATGCTTGGGAGTAGGAGAAGCAAGAAACTGGATTCTGTATCCAAGAAGTTATCAAAAGCTGTCACAGCAGTATATACCATTGGATCTTGTGTCATTATATATCCTTCAGCTGACACGACCAAAATTGTTCCGTTGTTACATACTGTAATCACCTCAGGAAATTCTGATTCAAAGCTGAAAAACAAATTGCCACAAGCCAATGCTTGCTTGAAGCAAAAAGCTCCTCCTCTCTATAGTCAGTCTTGGCTGACCATGGCGAAGATTTGTTTGGCTGACGGGAAGCTTGCAAAAAGATATATCCCTCTCTTTGCACAGGTATGTTCATTTGCCTTTGCTGATTTCCCTGCCCACTTATCATTTCGATTATTTCTTGGAAGGAAAATTTCAGTGAATGACAGCTTCCTTAATCTCTGCAGTTTATTGTAACCTATGTGAACTCTTTGATGCGTTACTCTTGCAGGAGCTTGAAAAGAGTGATTGTGCAGCCTTGCGTAACAATCTTGTAGTGGCGATGACAGACTTTTGTGTTCACTACACAGCCATGATTGAGTGGTAAATTATTCACAGAACATTAATGTCTTTCTTTTCTCAAATGTTAAAAATATGTAACTTACATGACAACGACTGATGGTTTGTTTACCTAAATAGTTACATACCAAAGATTACTAAACGTCTTCGGGATCCTTGTGAAGTTGTTAGAAGGCAGACATTCATACTTCTATCAAGGTTATTACAGGTATTGCTATTTTCCACAGATTCCTTACCTTCCGTTGTTGAAAAAATCCATTCTGTAAGCAGGCTTTGTTATTTTGGTTTCAGAGAGATTATGTGAAGTGGAGGGGAGTGCTCTTCCTTCGGTTCCTTCTATCACTTGTGGATGAATCTGAAAAGATACGTGGACTTGCAGACTTTTTATTTGGAAACATTCTTAAAGGTATGAAACTCATGGGAACAACCATGAAGGCATTCTTTTATTCCCAGTTATTTTAATTTTCTTACAAATAGACATGATTGGTTGTAATTTTTGACTAATATATGCCCATTTTTGCTTATAGTTAAGGCACCACTTTTAGCTTACAACAGTTTTGTGGAAGCCATTTATGTGTTAAACGATTGCCACGCCCACAGTGGCCACAATAATTCAGATTCTAAGCAATCAAGAACTAAGGATCAAGCTTTTTGTATTAGGTACTCGTGTTATACTTATACATAGCCTAGTTAATGTTCTATATGTAACTTGTCATTTTGGTGTTTTTCTTCGGTTGCAATTTGCTTTACAGAGGAAATGATGAAAGAGCTAGGTCTAAAAGAATGCAGATCTACGTTACTCTTCTTAAACAAATGGCCCCAGAACATCTTCTGGCCACATTTGCAAAGTTATGTGCAGAGGTCCTCGCAGCTGCTTCTGATGGAATGCTCAACATAGAAGATGTTACTGGTCAGTCAGTTCTACAGGTAACTTCTAATCTAGCTGGAAGTTGCTGAGCCCTTCTTTCCTGTTGCGATCGATGAGTTCTTACCGTTTTGTTCTCGCGTTGTAGGATGCGTTTCAGATCTTGGCGTGCAAAGAGATCCGTTTATCAGTTTCCAGAGGATCTTCGTCTGAGACAGCGGAGATGGAAGAAGAAGGAGGAGACTCGGCTGCTGCTAAAGGAAGAGCCATAACTCAAGCTGTTAGAAAAGGATTGATCCAGAACACGATTCCAATCTTCATTGAGCTCAAGAGGCTATTGGAGAGCAAGAACAGTCCCCTCACAGGTTCGCTCATGGACTGCCTCCGTGTGCTTCTGAAAGACTACAAGAACGAGATAGAAGAAATGCTCGTCGCTGATAAACAGCTTCAGAAAGAGCTCGTTTACGATATGCAGAAGCACGAGGCTGCAAAGGCAAGGTCCATGGCTAACCAAGGGGTTGGTTGCGGGACAAGTCAAAGAAGCCGCGAACCAGAGCAACCAACAACAGCAGCAGCAAGCGAGGAGAATTTTAGGGACTCGGGATTGGAATCGAGAGTGGTATCTGCGGCTGCTGATGCAATGGCGGCTAAAGCGGCAAGATCGGTATTGAGAGAAGTGAACGGTGGAGCTGCAACACCGCCTCTGAGCGCAATGAGCGTTCCGAAGCTAAGGTCGAGCCTTGGAGGTAAACAAAGTGGTCGACCATCGGCGGATGTGCTGGAGTCTCTGAGAAGAAGACCAACTTTCATGTCTGATGACGATAACTAAATTGAGAGAGACTCAGGAAATAGCTTTTGTTGTAACTAATTGTCTGTTGTGTATGCTTGAAAACTCGATTGTAAGAAGTTTCTCCTCTTCTTTCTAAGGTTACTTAGGAGAATCCTAATGACAACTGTTGAAAAGTGAGATCATGTATTATTTTCTCCTCCAGTTTTTTTATTTGAAGAAGTTGGAAAATTAGAAACATAAGATCATTGAGTTCTGCCATGCGTAAAAGCCCCCCAAAATAGCCGCTAGTGACATGGGAGGCTATAAGAGTGCAAGAGTTTGATGATGACCACCTTAAAATTGTACCAATGGGACAATGATTAAAACAAATAAACGTAACAGCAAGAACAAGTAAACAAAGAGGTAAACAGGTTCTAAGACAAGCGAAGAAGAAACCAAAGAGAAACAAAGTTAATGAATGACTCAAACAAATAATAAAAACAAGCAATCGAGTTAAGGTAATTGATTTGTTGACAAGTTGCTAATCTACGATGCTAAAAACAATTGACCAATCACAATCCTTAAGCTTAAGAACACTCAATTTAAAAAAATCTTGGCCAAAATCATTTCTCAAAAATAAAGTTAATTTTCTTTTATTGTGGTTTCCGGCGCAAAAAAAAAGTTCGTGAAACTGGAGGGGGAGATGTGTAAATAAAATAAAGTAAAAGAGCTCAACGCTTATGAGTTCTATTACACAGACAAAACCACTACAGCTTCTCTCTCTTTGTAAACCCTAACCGCGAGAAGGATGACGACGGAGGCTGAATCAATAGAACCACAGTCTCTGAAAAAGCTGAGTATCAAATCCATTAAACGAGCTCTTGATCTCTTCTCCCCCGTCCATGCCCAGTTCCCTCCCCCTGATGCTGAAGCGTTAGTCCCCGATCCCCAATTTCTCATCTCCAATCCTCAATTTTTTTAAAGCTCTTCTTTTCTTTTTTGCAGCAAGAAGATTCGTCTCAGCCATAAGGTAAATAGAAACCCATTCTCGCTTTCGCTTAAAGCTTCGAACTTTAGGTTTCTTGATGAAGTTATACATGTCTGATTTGCATTAAGTCTCTGTCTTTTTTCACTGATTGAACTGAGAGTTTATGCTGTGAGTTCTGTGTATATAAATATTGATTCTCAGATGTTTTCTTGTACAGATGAAAGTTGCTTTTGGAGGTGTGGAGCCTGTGAGTCAGCCTCCTCATCAGCCTAACCGTAGCAATGAGCAGACAGGAACCTCAACTGCTCTTGCTCTCCCTGGTATTGTGTTCCTGTTTTTCTTATGTTGATGAAAGATGAACAAAAATAGTTTCTTATTTGAATTTTTTTAATCAAACATTGCTCGATGAGTTCTGCAGGTCCTGAAGGTTCCAAGAGTACCCAAAAAGGTGTGACAGAGAATACTCTTGTTGTTGGTCCAACTTTACAGCCAAAGGGCTTGTAAGTATTAATCTTTTACCCTTTGTTTTCGTTGATCTGGATGCTAGTTGATGCTTCTACTTTATGGCAAGGATGCTGATTAAATCATATTTCGGTTCTTGAAATTGAAGGAATAGTATTGGTACCTCAGGCAAAAGCACCACCATTATTCCTGCAAGTGTATCCTCGTATGAAAGGTATTCTTTGTCTCATTCTTATGCTTTATCTTCTTCATTTTTATTGCAAATCATTGAAAGTCTATTAGCTTACCTATACGGTAGTTTCTCATTCTGAGTATTTTTGTTGTTGTTGTGTGACTTGTGTCTCCCTGCGTTTTACAGAAACTTTTCAACTTCTGCATTAATGGAGAGAATACCGAGTAGATGGCCTCGTCCAGAATGGCATGCTCCATGGAAGAATTACAGGGTAAGATCTGTGGCCATCACCATTCCTGCATCACACTGATTCTGGCTTTTATTGGCCTCAAGAAGGTTCCTTCAGTTCACGTGAAGAGTTTCTTGACTTGCGTTTAATCATTTTTTCCACAGGTCATTCAGGGGCACTTGGGTTGGGTCAGATCTGTCGCATTTGACCCCAGTAATGAATGGTTTTGTACTGGTTCAGCTGATCGTACCATCAAGGTAATAAAGATGACTGCTTCTTTAGTATAAATTATATTTTCCAAATGTACCATCAAAAACAGCCACCAACTTTAACTTGATTTAATTATGTTTTACTAGATATGGGATGTAGCAACTGGAGTTCTGAAGCTAACACTTACTGGTCATATCGAGCAAGTACGAGGTTAGCCTCTTAAAATTCGTCCAGTTTATTTGGTAGATTTCTCTGTGATCACAGTTCTGATCTTCTGCATTTAATTTCAATTTTTTTTGCAGGCCTTGCTGTAAGCAATCGACATACATACATGTTCTCTGCTGGTGATGACAAGCAAGTCAAATGCTGGGACCTTGAGCAGAATAAGGTTATTAGAAATGCATCATCTTTCCTTATCTGAACTTCTCATTATCTAATGCTCTTAGAATTTGGCTCTGATAGGTTATCCGGTCTTATCATGGTCACTTGAGTGGAGTCTATTGCTTAGCTCTTCACCCAACTTTAGACGTTTTGCTAACCGGAGGGCGAGACTCTGTCTGCAGGGTACGAAAATCACTGTAAATATTGGTGTATTTTGTGAATTAGATACGTACATTTCTGCTCTTTTGAGTATTGATGCTTTAGCTTTGCTGAACTTGTCCATGTTTGCTTAATTGCAGGTGTGGGATATTCGCACCAAGATGCAAATTTTTGCACTCACAGGGCATGAAAACACCGTTTGTTCTGTTTTCACTCGTCCAACAGTACGTTTCTTATCATGTGGAGTTGTTGTTTGAGTTTCCAACTTTCTTTCA
Organism: Moricandia moricandioides; assembly: GCA_905132885.1. Taxonomy (NCBI): domain Eukaryota; kingdom Viridiplantae; phylum Streptophyta; class Magnoliopsida; order Brassicales; family Brassicaceae; genus Moricandia; species Moricandia moricandioides. Next base: position 59,580 of record CAJHQQ010001290.1, read on the forward strand.
GAATCTATCTTATAAGCAACTGGGACTCACTTTTGATCTGTGATGTTGCAGGACCCACAAGTTGTAACAGGATCTCATGACACGACTATTAAATTCTGGGACCTTCGATATGGTAATATTTTATCATTCTAACCATTGTTTGGACTTAAAATCCATCTTTTGTGGGATTGGATAATCATTTGCTTGCAATATATGGTTCGTTTGAATTGTGGGATTGATATATGCAGGCAAAACAATGACGACTCTAACACATCATAAGAAATCTGTCCGAGCAATGACCCTTCATCCTAAAGAGTATGTGTAGTTGCTTTATTTTTCCAACTGAAAATATCAATCAAGACGATAAACCTGAGTATTTCCTAATAACATCTCTTATGTTTTTTTTAAGGAATGCATTTGCTTCTGCATCAGCTGACAACACCAAAAAATTTAGCCTTCCAAAGGGAGAGTTTTGCCACAACATGCTGTAAGTCAGTCTTTGTTAGATATCATTCATATCCCTTTCTTTTGCATCTCTAGTGCTTTTGAAGCAAGAGTTTTCATTAGACATTAAACGTCTACTGTTTTTTTATGTGTTGTCTTCATGGAACAGTTCGCAGCAGAAAACTATAATTAACGCAATGGCTGTGAACGAGGATGGTGTAATGGTCACTGGAGGTAATAAATTCATTTCGCAATCCTTTTTTGTTTCTGGTTGTTTTTGTACAGTACCTGACCTTCACTATCAATTTTTAACTAAAATTGGTCCTATATCTGTGTACGAATTAAGGTGATAATGGAAGTATATGGTTCTGGGACTGGAAGAGTGGTCACAGTTTCCAACAGACAGAAACTATTGTACAGCCTGGTACGTAGATTCATAGCTTGTTTCATGTTCCTTTGCTCTTTATTTGCTTGTCAGGTAACATATTGTATAAGTCTCAGAAAGTGTATGATTAAACAAAGTTGACCCTCTAGTGTTGGAAGTGTTGTGTATGATTAAGCTTCAAAGAATGATATTTAGGTCTCGAAAAGCAATGGCTACGGAAGAGGTCATAATTAATGTTCTGTTGGGCAAATGGCAGGTTCACTGGAGAGTGAAGCAGGTATATATGCAGCATGTTATGATCAGACAGGTTCAAGATTGGTAACATGTGAGGCGGATAAGACGATAAAGATGTGGAAAGAAGATGAGAATGCAACTCCAGAAACTCACCCTGTCAATTTCAAACCACCCAAGGAGATTAGGCGCTTCTAATAAGCACTCCTCTTTCTACTTGTGCCTCAAAGCTATTGTTGGAGTCTCACTAGTCTTCATGATTCTGTTTTCTTCTAGTAGTTTACCAGGGTGCCTTGTTTCTGGGTGAGAAAAGAAGTGCCATGTACTTGAATTTTCAAGGCATTTGTTATAATTTGTTCTCTTTAACAATAATAGTTCATGTACTATTTTATGTTTAGGAATACAACATACTTTTCTCGTCATCTCCTTTTGTTTTATCTTCTTTAGTGCTTAGCAAAAAGGCTATTTACATTGAGTCTAGAGAGAATTTTAATTTAACCACAAATTTGATACAAGTTTTCAAATTTATTTTAAATAATAATTATTTTTATAAATAGTTTAAATTGTGATGGAAATAAGCAAATTAACTTTTGAAAATAATTTATAAATGTTTAGAGCTGTTTATTAAAGTTTATAAATTCCAATTGATAAATATATTAGTAAACTTTAAAAGTTTGTCACAAAAATAATATTTAAGAAAAATTACCAAAATAATTTTATTAAAAGATATAAATATACACTTATACTAGTTGGATTAACTAATTTAGATTTAAGTTTAGAGTTATATGGGGTAGTTTTGGAAGTGAGGTTTAAAATTTTAAAAAATTAAAATTAAAACTAAAATTAAAAAAAAAAACTATTTTGGCTATTTTTTTCTTAAAAACTATTTATGTGACAAAAACATAAAAAGGTTATTTGATAGAATTGCCCAATTCAATTTTAACTCTAAATATTAAAGGCTAAATAATAATTATTGAAATGTAAGTTCAAATATTAAAGTATTCGTGATAAAGGGTATTTTTGAAAAGTATTACTCATACTATGGTATTCAAAAGAATTTCTCTTGAATCTAATATCTATATTTAAATAAACCTACAATTTTGTAGCATGTAAAACAATTAAAATGCAAATGCAAAAACTATAACGTTGGAACTTGAAGAGCCAGCGCAATGCCACTATTATATGATGGGTCTTAACATAGGCTTCAGCTAAAGGTTATAAATGAACTGTATTTGTTTTGGCTCACAATCCTCCCACTGATACTATATAAGTATATAATTACAAGGAATATATGTAATTTTTTTTGTTTCTTGACAAAACTTAATCTAATTTCTTTCACAAAAAAAAAAACAACGGACACGAAATCGCACACCACAATAATGGCAAAGAAATGGTAAAGATATATATATTTATAAAAGCTCAAAACAAACACTCGCCAGGAAATTTTAAAAAAAAAAACCTAAAAGATGATTTGCTATAAATTTTATAAAATGCAGGAAAATAGGCTTAAGACAGGAGAGGGGCACGTGATGCGAGGCCTTCTTCTTCATCTGTAGAAATCTCAGTTGAAACGTTGCTTAAACCAGCCGGTTTGGAGTTTCTGTAAATTCCATAAAGTATGAGTTGCAACGTCCCAAACACAAACCCCACTCCATTTGGCACCTACTCATTTTTACCACAAAAATTAATTAGTTTATATCCCAGCAGCATATTTGAAAAAAATATATTCTAAAACAACTTTAAGTTTAAATAACTTTTAAGTAGAAAATAACTAAAGTATATTTTATGAAAAGGTGTAAATATATATTTATACCTTTAAAATTAATTAATGTTGATCTAGAGTTTAAAGTTATGAGATGAAATTTTGGAGATAAAATTTAAAATTAAAAAAATAAATCTTACAATTTCTAAAAAAAAAAGATTATTTTAGTTAATTTTTTTAAAAAAATTTGGTAACAAAAAATCAGTGCATATTCCAAAAATTCTCAAGAAGACGCACTTACAAACGATCCCACAAAATAGTACTTGTTGCAATTTTTGACCACACACTTTTCATGTTTTGAAAAAAAAAATCGCCAAAATAATAATAATAATCGTTTGTTTGATGTTGGAGGCATGGAGTCCACAATTTTTGCATAAATCGAGATTTTGTTTTCCAGAAGATTTGTTGTTTACTTAAAAAATGGCATGACAATGACCTGAACAGAGTTGAGTAGGGGGTGTCAAAGGAAACGACAAATATTTTGGGTTTATTGTTTGAAAATCAAAGAGATATGGGGTCATTGAAAAAGCTTAATCATATTTTTAGAGTTTTTTTTTCATTTTATGTATGTCCAAAGCCAGACAGAGACTGGTTCAGCATGAAATCGGAGGACTAGTGGTAGATCCACAAAATAGTCAGTATAATCAAAACGTTAGTGTTTACCAGTAGAAAAACGTCGTGTTGGAGTGAAGCATAGACAGCCCAAATCGCGCCGTTTAGGAAAAGGAAAAACGACAGCCAAAACGGCATGTATTTCACGCTCTTTGTCGTCACTACTGTTTTCTGCAAAATTAAAAAGTTTAAGAACACTATTATTTATAACATATATATTCATTATCCATAGTATGTCTCTCTCTGTGATTCGTATAAATAATGGACCCACGATCTGACATTATGAGCTGGAAATATATTAATAGACCTGTGTGTGTGTGTGGGTGGGGTACAATGTATAATGACAATTGCGAAGTTTATATTTAAAATTGAAACGTGAAAAATCTAACGATGTACAAGTTCTGTATAATCGCTATCTGACTGCGATTTTTCCATAGACGTGTGCTTACAATACCACAAGGTGGTTGGAGGGACGCGTCTCTTTAATTTATAAGAAATGAGACTTGGGAAAAAAAGTCGGAAGCTAACCGAAACACTTAAATCTAGTATCGGATTGAAACCCTCAAATACCCGATAATTTTTATATTTCTGTATTTGAAATAACCGAATCAAACAATAACCAAAAATCAATTGGATACCCAAATATATAAAATATTAATTATATATACATATAATATACCAAATATATATATATAATTTAAAATTTTATTAAAAATATCCAAAAATAGTTGAAGAAAACTAAATTATTATAAAGTATCTGAACTATCCGCTAAATATCCAAATTAAGTTGAAATATGTAAGATTTTTATCCAAATTATCTTAATTATTTTTATAATTTACTCAAAATATCTGATATTTAATTCGAACCGAATCGGTATCGAAACCATTTTTTTTGGGTATTTCGGTTCCTAGTTTTACTATTCGAATTGAACTAAACTGAAAATAGGCTAAGTAGTAAATGGATCTTCTAGTCTCCTATCTGAATTCTCTGATATCCAAAATATTTGAATCGGACTAAACCAAACCGATACCCGAAATACCCAGACAACCAAACCTAAATGAGACAATAGCCTTGACTCAAATATTTTGAAACCATATTTTGATAATTTTAATATATGTTAAGATTTTTTTATCACAATACAATACTTTTTGGCATATAATATTAAAAACAATATTTATCAGTGTAAAAAAATCTTTTATTTTTCTATGTTGTGTTTGTTTTATTTTATTTTTCATAAAATCAGAAATTAAAACTTTCACAAAAATAATGAACAACATAATTATAAATTTATATAAAAAGTATTTGGCCACAGGCCCCAAATGGCCTGGCACGACACTGGGTGGTTGGTTTATGAATAATGATGATTGCAGATATGAGCTAAAGTAACCTTTAGTTCCCAATGAAATGTTACGAAAATGACAGCTACCACCAAAAATAACCACTAGCTTTATTTCTTGAATTTCTGAAACAAAATGATTATATTATCAACAATATTCGAATATCACTAACTAAGAGACAAAACATATGAGTAAACTACAAAATCAAAGAAATCATTATGTTTTATACAAAATATTTTAGTCTTTTGACCAACTTGGATCGTTTTTAACTAAGCTTTTTTGGAATATACTCAATTAAAGAAAACTCTCTTAATATTACGTAATTTGAGAAAGGAACAAGTTGATATGATCAATGTCAAGAAAAACCAGCCTGATTGAATCATTCATATCTGATACTGACTGATAAATATTGAGAACGGTCTTTATTGCAAAACGTGTGTAATATAAAACAGCTAATGCCCAATATATATAATACTAAAATTTTAGATAGATATGTGAAAATTCAGCAAAACAAAAAACGGAGGAGACCAAGCTATATGTCACCCGGAGGTGGTTAATGTGGTAAGAGATATAGAAGCAATTGCAACAACAAGTTACTTTAGATTCAGATATGTACCAAGAAACCTATTAGATGTTGTTGACAAACTAGCCAAAGATGCTAGAGTTAATAATCGATCTTATGTAATCACTTGGCTAAACTGGTGAACCATTGTATAAATTTTCCGTAGTTATGAAATTTAAAGGTTGACAAAAAAAAGATAGATATGTGAAAATTAAGAATGAACTTACCATAGCAGAAAGAGGAGAACCATACATTATAATGTTGAGACCAGCACAGATGAAACCCATTGATTGAGAACGCATTTTCTCATCTTTAAACGCACTTCTCGTGGCCGCAATCGCTGCTATTGGGAAAAAGACGTTCAACAACGCAACCACTACGATTGTATTTAACTGTGAACAGAAAAAAAAAAAAACTTAATCATATCAACCAAACGCTTTGTATACATTAGGAAATCTACTTTACAAGTCATTATAGTATTATCTTATTATAACAAGTGGATCAAATATTTTAATAAACTTGACTTTTGAGGAAAACATAATAGTCAGATCTAAATCTGAATAATTGGATCAACCAGCTATCATATAAGAAACACATAAGATCAAGAGTATATAAATCATATCATATTCTAATAAAAGAACCTTGAGATGTCGAGGGGCATAAATGAGAAAAAGAGAGACATAGATGATTTCAACAAGAGCACCAAAACCATTAACGGTGGAGACAAGATATTCTCCAGGAGTGACGATGCCGTAGTATGTCCACAGAGACGATCCTAACAACGTGCATATGTATGGCAAGCTTTTGTACTCCTCCGTCGATTTTCTCTTCACTATTTTCCAAAACGTCTCCCTGAATGTTTGTATTATTCAACCCAACGATCAATAATAGAAAACCCATATAATATATCTATTCTATTTTTGTTACTTCTTCCTCAAAAGAAGAGAGAGAGAGAGAGAGAGAGAGAGAGAGAGAGAGAGAGAGAGAGCTCACACTGGTGAGAGGAAGACTAGTACAGAGATTACATTTCCTGCATCAAACATATATTACAAGAGGGACTGTTAAGTACTATGTGTATATATGCGAGCACACTCGTGTATATACATGTGTAGATATAAGCATATGTGTGAAGAAGAGGGTGTTTTACCTATGACTCCGATATAGAAACTTGGCTCTACCATTTCTGGAGAAAAGAGTTTGTGAAGGCAAAAAAAAAGGAGAATGAGAAAGAGGATCGGGTTGATGAGGCAATTTAATTAAGGGGGGTAAGCGACCTTTATCTTTATTTATTTTTTCTTTTGGGCGGCTTTTTATATAGTTTTAAAATTATTTTACACTTGTTCACACTATAATGTAGAGTGCTCCATTGTTTTACCAAAAAAAAAAAAACTCAATCGTGACGTATATACAAAAATATTAAACTGATTGAAGAAAAATAATATAAATGACGTGTTCTCAAAGTTTATACAAAACGTTTAGCGGATAAATTTAGGGGCTGACCGGCGTAACCGCAGCGGTTACGTTTGCGACTGCGGGCATTTGCGGATGCAGACGGTTGCGGTTTTATGCGTTATTAAGAGATTTGGACGACTGGTAAAGCGGTTAAAAATTGTTGCGTTTGCGAGATATTTATGACTGGTTAACTACTAAATGCATCACTGGTTAGATAATAAATTAACAATATTTATATTTCATATAATTATAATAATATTAAAAATTATATTATTATAATAAATATAAAGATTCTATTTATAAAATTATTCTATTAAATTATTTTAAAATTATAGAAATATTTTTCTTCAAAGTTTTATAATATAAATTACAATATAATGTATATATTTTGACATTTTATTATTTAATTTAAAATTTTTATTGATAATTTTTATTTTTTTATTATATAGTTTTTTTGGAAAAAAAATATTTACCCTCCCGCAACCGCCCGCAACCGCAAACGCTAGCTGGAACCAGCTTTTAAATTTTAGAGGTTTGAAGTGATTTATTGCGTTTTCTATGATTGTTACAAAATGCCAATAACCGCTACCAACCGTAAAAGCTGCGTTTGCGGGTGGTAACATGAAAACCAGTCAACCCCTTAGGAGTAGTCTATATGGAAAAACTAATGTGTTTTACTCTTTTAAAAATAGATGTGAAAGCATCATACTTACTAGAAACCATTGTATTTAACTTTAGGATGAATCTATATACAAGTTAGAAAAACAATTTTGTATCTCTTCTTGAGATTCTTGACTAGTCACTTTGTGGCTAGTAAATTTGCACCACAACCACAACCATCTATACGATTTTGAGGTCACTTTCAAGATTAAAAACAACATTAATAATTTTAACTTATTTTTAATCCACGTCTCTTCAAAATCGATTAAACAATCATACATTGATATCTATCGTATGTATACACGGAAATAGGGATCAACGAGAGATTAGTGAAAATGAATTTTAAAATAGAATTAACATGTGTGAAATCACGGTCAAGGACCCAGAGCAGGATTAACCGGGGTCTTATAAGGTGGGGTTCTTAGCTTTTCTAAGAGACGTATCTTAGTTTTTAACTAAGAAAACCTAAGAATCGTCTCTTAAATAAGAATCATTAGGCCATGTTTATCCACGGTCTCTTAGACGGGGTTTTTAACTTATAATTTCACGTTTTTTATTTTTTTATATTTTTTTTTAATTTTCCCGTTAAGAGACGTCTCTTAGGTCTCTTATTTAAGAGGGGGTTCTTAAGTTTTCTTAGTTAAAAGTTAAGAAACGTCTCTTAGAAAAGCTAAGAACCCTATTCTAAGAGACCTGCAATAAACATGTCTTAGCCGTTTCTTAGCGGGAAAAATGTAAAAAAAAAAAGAATTAAAAAGATAAATTTTACGTTAAGAACCCTATCTTAAGAGACCTGGGTTAATGATGGCCTTAGGTTGGTGGTTAGGACATTTTGTTCAACACCACTTGCTTTCATTGGAGATGCGACTCACGAACATCTAAAATAGATGGAAATAAAATATGCTCCAAATAAGTAAGTGATACACATTACTAATTAGAAATCATATAAAACTAAAACTTATTTATTCCATCAAAATAATTTTATTGAAATAAGTACTTGTTTAAACTTTTGTAAGAAGTTCATTAAATTTTTTTGTAAGAAGTGCATTTGAGGATAAAAGCAATTACGTATGTTGAATCCTATGGTTTCAGACAAACAAATGCTAGAATAATGGGCCTGAGACCATCTCCCGATTGAAAAAGCAGCCGCATATATATGTGGTTGTTATATTTTTATAGTGTTGGTCTTGTGTTTCAACGAGAGAGAGACTAAAGTATTAAAAAAAACTTTTGGTGATTTTAGATTATTGTGTCTCTCTTGTTATTACAAATGAGACTATTTATAGGAGATGAAAAATTGCTAACTCATCTTCTCTTTAACCAAAAAAATAAATGTTTATAGTGACTAATATAAAACATTGGACATGTGTCCATATGGATAATCATCTTTTATAATACTCCCTCTTGATTATCCAATCTTGTATTATGTACTGCCTCGCTAAAAACCTAGTCATAGAAAAATCTGAAGGGATAAAAACCATGGCAAGGGAAAAAGAGTACAGTGATGTAATATTCTTCTAAGAATAATGGATATAGCTTTTTCTTCATAGATCACGCAAATGCCGCATTCCGATACCGTAGACGTGTTTTCGGAACGTTGTAGTGGAAAGAGCCTTTGTAAGCAAATCAGCTGGATTGTCGCATGACCGCACATACTCAATGTCCACTTCTTCATTTTTCTTGAGTTCCCGTATGTACGAGAAAAATCTTGGAGGGGTGTGCTTTGTTCTGTAGCTCTTTATATAACCTTCTTTAAGTGGAGCGAAACACGCTGAATTGTCTTCAAATATTTTCGTCGGCTTTTTCTTATCAGCTATTCCGCTTGCGTCTTGTATATGGTGACTCATTGACCTAAGCCACACACATTCTTGACATGCTTCGTGAAGCGCAATAGTCTCTGCATGATTTGACGAAGTTGCTACCAGAGTTTGTTTCTGGGAAAGCCAAGAGATCGCGGTTCCACCAATAGTAAAAATATAGCTTGTTTGCGACCGAGCTTTATGAGGATCTGATAAGTATCCTGCATATGCAAAATCAACCATACCAAACTCGGGTTTTCTAACATATATTAATCCAAGGTCAACTGTACCTTGGAGATAACAGAATATATGCTTTATTACATCCCAATTCCTACGAGTAGGAGAAGAACTATATCTTGTAAGTAGGTTAGTAGTAAAAGAAATATCAGGCCTTGTACAGTTTGCAAGATATAAAAGCTCACCGATAGCGCTCATATAAGGTACTTCAGGACTGAGTACTTCCTCGCTATCTTCATCGGGTCTAAAAGGATCTTTATCTATATCGAGAGATCTGTTTACCATTGGAGTACTCAAAGGAGTCGCTTTGTCCATATAAAAGCGTCTCAATAACCTTTTCGTATAATTTGATTGATGCACAAATATTCATTCTCGGAGATGCTCAATCTGGAGCCCAAGACAAAACTTTGTCTTGCCGAGATCTTTCATTTCGAACTCTTCTTTCATATGAGTTCGTGCATCATCAATCTCTTTTTGAGTTCCAATAATGTTCAGGTCATCAACATATACAACAATGATCACAAAGCCAAATGACGATATATTTAAAAAACGCATGGACATATCGCATTATTCACATATCCTTTTCTCAATAGATATTCACTTAAGCGATTGTACCACATGCGTCCGGATTGCTTTAGTCCGTAAAGTGATCGTTGTAACTTGACCGAACAAACCTCCCTAAATTTTTTTTTCAATGCTTTTGGCATTTTCAATCCTTCATGGAGTTTCATGTATATATCATTGTCCAATGATCCATACAAATATGCAGTCAAAACATCCATAAGATGCATTTCAAGATTTTTTGATGCCGCAAGGTTCATCAAAAATCTAAACGTAATTGCATCCATTACCGGGGAATAAGTTTCCTCAAAATCAATTCCCGGTCTTTGAGAAAAACCTTGGGCAACTAATTAGGCTTTATATCGTTTTACTTCATTCTTTTCATTTACTTTTCTCACGAATACCCATTTGTACCCAACATGATTTATATTCTCAGGCGTTATGACTATTGATCCAAAGACATTCCTTTTATTTAAGGAGAGTAATTCGGTTTGTATGGCATTCTCCCACTCCTCCAAATCATGTCTTTTCATACATTCAAATATGGAACTTGAATCTCGATCATCACTTTCATGATCTATTTCTTTGGATACGGAAAAGGAGAACATTCCATCAACATCTTTTATCTTATCTCTAATCCATATTTTTTCATCTCGAGCGTAGTTGATAGAAATCTCATACTTTTTTGTTCCCTTCTCGTCGTCTTGATCATTATCTTTATTTGGTTCTTCTTGAACTTTTTCATTTATGCCTTCTTTCAGACATTTTTCAGTATCATGTTCTTCTGGAACCTTTTCATTTTGCTCAACCAATTTCTTTTTCTTTTGAAGATTTTTATCCTTAGAACCCGTTGGTCTCCTCCTCTTTAACTGAACCCTAGGTTCATTCATTGTGTTTCTATCAGTTTTTCTTTCATGAACAACATCTCTTGATGTAACATTTTCAACGGGTATATATGACTTTGTCACCCTTCTCGTATCTTTGAACGCATCTGGTAACTGGTTTGCCAAATTATGCAAGTGCGCAATTTTCTGAACTTCCAGCTCTCTTTGATTTGTAGGGGAGTCAAGGTGTAACAACGACGGTATACACCATGTAATCTCTTTAGGAATTTATTTATCATCCCCCTAACGCTGGAAATTCTTCCTCATTAAAATGACAATCGAAAAACTGTGCCGTAAACATATCACCAGTTACCGGTTCAAGATACCTTATTATACTTGGTGACGTATAACCCACGTATATTCCCAATCTCTTATGTGGGCCCATTTTTGTTCTTTGTGGTGGAGCTATCGGAACATAGACCGCACACCCAAAGACACAAAAATGAGATACATCTGGCTCCTGCCCATATGACAATTGTAATGAGGAGTACTTATGATCTGCACTCGGTCTAAGCCGAATCAGTGCAGCCGCATGCAAAATAGCATGACCCCATACTGAAATTGGGAGCTTTGTTCTCAATATCAACCGTTTTATCAATGACTCGACCATGTCATTTTGTGTATGAACATGGGGAACAAGATGCTCCACATCAATACCCACTGACATACAATAATCATTAAAGGCTTGTGATGTAAATTCACCAGCATTATCAAGCTTTACTTTCTTTACGGCATAAGCTGAGAACTGCATTCTCAACTTTTTGATTTGGGCAATGAACTTTGCGAAAGCCGTATTTCTTGTCGTCAAAAGACAGACATTTGACCATCTACTAGATGCGTCAATCAATATCATGAAATACTTAAACGGCGCGCACGGTGGGTGGATCGGCCTACATATATCACCATGTATTCTTTCTAAAAAGAATGGTGATTCATTGCTAACTTTTGCTGGTGATGGCCGAGTTATAAGTTTTCCTTGAGAACATGCATTACATGTAAAATGGCCCGTTTGCAATCTCTCATTTTTCAACGGATGGCCATTTGAATTTTGCACTATCTTTCTCATCATGACTGAACCGGGATGTCATAGTCTCTCATGCCAGATTTTGAATGTATTAGTAAACTTCAAGTTTACTGTGGCATAGGACTCAGTCATGTTTATTTTCGTACAATATAGTCCAGAGGATAATATTTTTAACTCTTCCAATACATGTTTCCTTACGGACTTAATGAAAAGATATTAAATGCCATCTTTCCTCATAGTCTCAATATGATATACATTTCTTCGAATATCCTTAAAACTTAACAAGTTTCTATGAGACTCGGGGGAATATAATGCATCACTTATTTCAAATTTCGTCTCCGGTGGCATTGAAAAACTGACTCTACCAGAGCCATTAATAATCTTTGCAATACCAGATATTGTACTTACGCTTCCAGCATAATCTTTTATATTGAGACTGGAGAAATATTTCTTATCTTTAATTATCATGTGCGTTGATGCACTATCTGCCAAACACATATCTCCATCCACAGTCTCAAAGTCTGGAATTCTTTCTGAATTTAAAAATATTCATAAAACATATGCATTAATATTAAACATTACAAAAAGAATATATCTTACAACAAAATATATAAATACTATAATACAATAAACTTATATCACATCAATTTATATTACTCATCAATATTTTCTGAACCAACCAAAAAATCTGATACGTCAAGATGAGTATCATCATTTAAACCATGAAAGGATGGTCCAGGTTCGTCAGAGATGAAGTTTGTTTCACTTCCTTTCTATTTCGCTTTTTGAGATTCTCTATACAGATCGGCTAAGTGTTTTGGTGTACGACAATCACGTACCCAATGACCTTTGATACCGCATCTGTAGCAAACCTTTTCTGTTTGTCTTTTATCATCCCGCCCCTTTCATTTTCGTGGAAGTCTTTACTATATCTTTCATAACAGACGAAATCTTCTTCTTCATCCTCTTCCTGGCCCCTTTCGTTTTATGGTACTATTTCTTTCGTGGAAGTCCCTCTTGTTATTACAAATGAGACTATTTATAGGAGATGAAAAATTGCTAACTCATCTCCTCCTTAACCAAAAAATATATGTGTTATAGTGACTAATATAAAACAATGGACATGTGTCCATATGGATAATCATCTTTTATAATAGTGATTCCGTTTTTGGTATTCCCCGGCGCTCTCATCAAAGGATATAGTGCTAGTAGTGAGAGGTGCTTGCTTTTTCATCGTATGTTAAAAGAGTAATTCCAATCCAAAGATGATAAAAATATGCCCTGACTTAATAGTGTTGAGTACCACTAACACTCTGCCATATAAAAATATGCTCTCGATTTTTTTTTATGTTTTATAAATAATTTTGTGTTATTTAATCATAATAAATTTGGAATTAAAAAAAAAGTTAAATCTATTAAATCACATTAGTTTAACGTTATTCAAAATTATCTATAACAAAGTTTAATGTACTAATATATGTAAAAATATGAAAAAACTATTAATATAAAACGATAGACTTTGCAATTAAATGTTGATTCCAGTTGGTTTCTACGATGAACAAATGCTACAATCATAGGCTTGAGACAATCTCCCGATTAAAGAAAAAACAGCCTCATAAAAGGATATGTGGGTTCATCAACAAGAAAAGAAAGTATATGTGGTTATTTTTTTAGTTATCTCCCTTGACTCTCATCGAAGGATATATAGTATTAGGGCCCGGCACCAAATGGATAGTCGACTTTTACTGTAACAATTCACTCCATGGATATAAGTTGGTTCTGAACCCCTTGACTCTCACTGATTCCCATTATTGGTGTGTTTGACATTTCTCAAATCCAAAACTTTACCATTTAAAAATTCTCTCATAAAAAAAATTGTCACCAATTGACTTTAGCTTAGAGCTTACATGTAGGTTGGGGTCGGTACCCTACAGAGCCCGCTTGTATCCCACGGGACGAGTTGTTTCAAGATAATTTCATAATTTTTAATATTTGTGATTTGATTTGTAATTCACGAATATTTTATTTTTTCGATTTTCTTCGATTCAGAATATACGGATATAATATTTTCTAGATATCCATAAAAATTACGGATATTTGTGAATATTTACGGATATCTCATCCACTTTGTTTAATACAAGTAAATCTAAAAAAAACTATAAATATTTTTTTCTAAAAATATCTTTTACATAATATAAAAGAAAAATCTCTCAAATAGACATTTTAAAGTTTTATCACAAAATAGATCTAAAAAATAACTAAAATAGATTTTTTTTATTTTTATTTTTTTAATATTTTAATATTTTTTTTAATTTTAAACATGACCTCCAGAACCCCACCTCATAACTCTAAACCCTAAGTTTAGATTAGTTAATGCAAGAGGTATAAATATATATTTACAGCTTTTAATAAAATCTATTTTAGTTATTTTCTCTTTGAAATATATTTTTGTGACAAAAACTTTTTAAGTCTATCTTAGGGTATTCCTCTAATATAAAAGACAAAAGTAAAAATTAATGTAACTATATGTTTCAAAATTTTTTTTTTAAAATTTGAAATTTTGTTATAAAAATATTTGTTGAAAAATTATATATTTCTATAAAGATATTATATTCGTTTCTTAATTTAATATTTTATAAGTAATTTTATAGATAAAATTAATAAAATTTTATGTTAAAATAATAATTATATAAAAATATACATTTAAAATTCTATAATTAGTTATTTATTATATTTATATGTATAAAAGTCCGAACACAATGGATATCTATCTCTAAATTTTTGGTATTTATGATTTGTTTCGCTTTTATTGAATATTAATTTTTATTATTGTTTTTCTTCGAAAATTTACGGATATCTAGAACTTTTGAATCGAATTCGAAACTAATAATAAATATAATCAAATTTATAAGATATTTGTCTTCACGCCTTGTGTTATATATGCCTTTGATGTTGTAGTTTTACTAGTCGTTTGTATTTTGACTATTGTCAAAGTAGACGTAACTCGCGTTTTCATCGTTTGTTTAAATTCCAGTCCAAAGATTAAAAAAATGGGTCCTGAGTCTCCTGACAATATCAAAGTTTAATAGTCTCTTTGTTTAGTTTTTAATATATATTAGATTTTTGATCCGCGCATTCAAAAAGTAGATTTTTTTTGGATAAAAATGTTAGTTGATATTTTTTTTTCTAATTTTGATATACATATCTATGTTAAAAATACATATTCAGTATTTTCATATCAAATACGGACACACAACTGAACTATAAATCAGATGATTCGTATATATCCAACTCAAATTTAATGAAAATTTTGTTAATTAAAATTTTGATATAGTCCGATAAAAATCTAAAAAAATTATCATTAACATATGAAATAATCATGATTGACCCATTAAAACTCCAAAGAAAACTGATAATATTTCTAAAATTAAAAATTTATATACTTTTAAATTTTACATAAAATTCAAAAAAAACTATTAGATTTGTAGTTTTTGTACTTTGACGGTTTTTTACTATTCAAAAAATGAAAACTGATATTAGAGAAGACAAAAATGTATTTATATGACAGTATTAGTTTGTTTTGTTATTTATATTTTTTGATAATAAGTTTAAAGATATCAGATCGTATAAGAAATATTTCAACATATTATTTGTTACTATTTTGAATATATAAACTTAAATTATTAGGAAAAATTAAGATATGTTAACAACATATTTAAAAAAAAATTGTTTGGTTAAATAAGTTAAGATCTGAAAACATTAATGTTTGTTCATCTAAAATAATATCATATTATAAAAAAATCATTAATAATCGTCCCATTTAAAATCTTACCATAAATAAGGAGAAAATTTATAGTAATTTTGTTATAGATATAAATGCATTAGGCTTAAAGATAATGTTGTAAGTGACATTAATTATATTATATAGTATTTTAAGTTTTTTTTACTTAGAAGTAAATTGAATCTAAATTTGTGTTTCAGTTTTAATAGTATTGATATGTTAGAAAATATTGTTTCTTAAAAAATATTTTTTATGTTTTATATAAATTTTTATTATTTAGTTATACTAAACTTTTTAAAGCCAATTGAATTTTATTAAAAGACAATTCTCTCAAATACCTATTTTTTTTAGCTTTGTCACAAAATAGTTCTAAAAAAATAACTGAAATAGTTTATTTTTTAATTTTGAAAATTAAAATATTTTTATTCTTTTAAAGTTTAAACATTACCTCCAAAATCGCACTGCATAACTTTAAATCCTAAGTCTAAATTAATTAATACAAGAGGTATAAATATATATTTACACAATTTAATAAAATTTATTTTAAATATTTTCTCTTTAAAAATTATTTTGTGATGGGTGTAAAAGTAATGACTGAAGATAATTTTTATTAGTGAAGTAGTGACTGACAAGTGAGTAGAGGGACTTTCCACCCACACTGCTCTCCTTGTGCTTTTAGGATTTTCTCATTTTAGCTTAAATCTTGCAAATCTGATTTCAAAAAATAAAAAAAACAGGAAAAAATGAGTGAGGGGAGGAGGAAGAAGAGTGTGAACGGAGGAGGCGCACCGGCGCAAACTAATCCGGATGATAGGAGATCTACTCTTCCGGAAGTTGAAGCGGCGGGGAAGAGAGCTGTAATAAAGAGTGCTGATATGAAAGAGGATATGCAGAAGGAAGCTATCGACATCGCCATCACCGTAACGCTACCCTCTCTGTCTTGAGTATGGAAGTAGATTGGATCTCTCTCAATCAATGTGGTATTGTGGCAGGCATTTGAGAAGTACAGTTTGGAGAAGGAGATAGCTGAGAATATCAAGAAGGAGTTTGACAACATTCATGGTCCCACTTGGCATTGCATCGTTGGTCGCAACTTTGGTTCGTTTTTTCCTTTAATCTTCTTTAGATCAATTGTTTTGGTTGCTTCTCTAACTATATGCTGGAAAGGTTGGTTCTATCCGTGATATGAAATCTTGATTTGAATCTTCTTCCTTAGGCTTATATTAAATCAAGAATCATTCGAATCTTTATATGTGCTTTGTTGAACAATTGCCTTTGTGTGGGATAGGCATAACTTCTTGTTGGGTTTAGCTTTTCTTTCTGTACCAAAAATGTCTCTGTGTTAATACGATGATTATCCAACTAATAATCTGATTGCTGGTTGATAGTATTACTCTACTACTTGCGTTCTTGCTCTATAATCTTTACTCAAATTCATTAACCTGCAGGTTCATATGTGACACACGAGACAAACCATTTCGTTTACTTCTACCTCGACCAAAAAGCTGTTCTTCTCTTCAAGTC
Organism: Moricandia moricandioides; assembly: GCA_905132885.1. Taxonomy (NCBI): domain Eukaryota; kingdom Viridiplantae; phylum Streptophyta; class Magnoliopsida; order Brassicales; family Brassicaceae; genus Moricandia; species Moricandia moricandioides. The sequence continues at coordinate 76,815 of CAJHQQ010001290.1, forward strand.
GGGTTGAAACAAACCCAAGAAAGACCTCATTGTTGGAACAGATATTTCTGATGTTTAATCCGCATTATCATCATCATCATCACTTTGTAGTTAGTTTCCTGTGTTATGTATGTGTTAACCAACAGATTTTGATGATAAACTCTCAAAAAGCCTTTCGGTACATGTCATTCCTGAGTAATTGTGAGCGTCTATACAAAATGGAGCCACCAAATAATAAAAGCTACATAAATTTCAATGTCTTGAGACATGAACGAACATTACATAGAGGTAACAACATTTATGTAACTCGAAGAGCTTTATATCTTTTGATTGAGAAGGGAACGTTTTAGTAATAATCTCTAAATACAACTGGGTCTAAAAAGTGATGAAATAGTCGTGGATGTGTTTACTTATCTCGTCAGGCCTTTCTTCATGGAGAAAATGACCAACACCTTCAATTACCACAACGTCGTCTAACAATGGTACGTGGCTCTTAAACCGGCCATCATGGATGTATTTCTTGGTGCCTGGAATGTGATAGGTCAAATCTTGGTCGCCTATTATAAACTTAACTGGAACTTTCACCTGAGCGTTTGAGAATGACCCCATCATCTCCCATGTTCTGCAAAGAGCAATGCAGAAAGTGACTGCCACACTAAAAAAAGAAATTAACCAAATCTTGCGGGAGAGTTTAAAGATCTTGACCCCAGTTTTATGTCTAATAATATGGTTACTGATACAAAATCTGACTCACAATTCATTGTCACCATGTATTTTAAATAGACGATCACAGAGGTTCTACTCAGGTTACACACATTTTTAAGAATGGCTTAGAGCCACAAGAAAACTTACTACAAATAAATTATCCATTATATCAAAATGGTTTTACTCTATTTTCCAGGGATTGAAGATGAGGTAATTTCTCAGATCTTTCCAAAAACACAAAGACTATTGCTAAAGAACTCATCACTTAAGGCAGGCCAAATGAACTGAGAGTAGGCGCCATCAGAATCATCAAAAGCTATACATGCAAGTGCAAACAAGTTTCATGGGGAGGTAAATAGATGAGTATTTCGAGAAGTTACAAGGTAACATACCGGTCCATATTTCGGTAGTAGTTTATAGATCCAGTGAAGCCACTCTTCTCATACTTGGAAACATAAAACTTGAGATCATACTCAGTTAGCCAATAGGGAAGTGAAACAGGATCATCATAGCTTTTCCCTTTAGGTAAGAGTATAGGACCTGGATTCCGATACGTTAAAATCTCCATAAGAGCTCGTTCCGTGCCAACTTTAGCGAATTCCGCCTCTATTTCCCCATATTCCTGCAAACCCATTCTTCTGATTATAAACAAACAACTCTTTTCTCTGTCTGAATCTTAAGCAAAAGAGTCCATTGTCTATTCAGTAGGGAACAAACTAACAGTGTTTGGACAGTGAATATGATCAGTTCCATGTTTCAACCTAAGCATACATTTGTTAGTAACTACTGTGTTCTACTAATAGATAACATTAGAGTCTAATCAAAGAACAAGCATGGGACCTGAAATCTGCAGATATAGTAGTCATCTCCATAAAAGGATTTAAACATGGAGATCGGTTTCCTCTTAAGGTTCCAAGGTTCGAACACCACACTCATGTTGACCAGAGCCTTAACCCTGTCCGGTCGGAGAAGACAGAGATGCCACGCGATTATTGCTCCCCAATCGTGTCCCACCACGAACACTTTCTCCCCATCTCTCACCACCGCGTCGATCAATCCAATCACATCTCCAACTACGTGGAGACTCGTGTACGCGTCCACTCTCTCCGGCGCCTCCGTGTCGCCGTAGCCGCGCAGGTCGGGGGCGATTGTACGGTAGCCTAGCGACGATAGTGCCACCATCTGATGACGCCACGTGTACCATAGCTCCGGAAAACCGTGGAGGAAGAGTATCACCGGAGGACGTAAAACTCCGTCGAAAGGACCGGAGGGACTCTTCTCCGCGAAGTGCATATTGATTCCATTAACCTTTACGAATCTGTGATCGAAAGTAAGATCCATGAAGCTGATAAGTTTTCTTGAAGAAATGATCAAAACTTGAAATTTTGGTATCTTTTAGTGATGATGATAAGTAGCAACAATGTCTGCAATCAAAACCGGTCGGGTCAAGATTTCACGCGGCTATTCCGGTTCAATCAGATAATGTCCGAACAATTCTGTTATTGTTACAAAGAAAAACAAATATGTCAAACCCAGCTTGATATTTTGTGAAAAAATGTTATTTTGTGGAGTCTACGTCGCTATATCCGTACAATAATTTTAACTTTTTACTTCTATATATACTACGATGGTTTTGATCGACTGTAAATTTGCACCTTACTTTCTCTTCCCCGTGATTATAAAAATTCTCTTTGCACCTTATTTAAATTTTCAATACAATAAAATTATAAGTTTTTTATAACATGTTCTTAGCGTGATCATTTTGCGATTCAGTAAAGTTTATATTATCATATTTACCTTGCTATAATGGCTATTATATCGTCTATATTTCTATTTATTATTTATAGTAGTTATTTTAATTTAACATTATTTACCTATATTAATGTGAGCAGTATATCACCTTATTAATAACCATGATTATTAAATACGTTATAACTAGATGATTACCCGCGCGCATGCGCGGAGTGAAATTAATATGCTAAGTATCGTTGAATATTAATCTTGATTGTAATATTTAAGGATTTTAATATTCCAGGATTAATATATATAGCTCGTATATTAATATGTTATAATGACATATGTGTACCAAAATATGTGATCCATCTAAGTATATAATTAACATATATGTATTTTATATGACATATAGTTTATTTTAAACAATATTAAAGTATATATATATATATAATCTAAATATATATTAAATGATACTTAATATTCATATGATATTATGATTGTTCAACTATGGTGTCATAAGTCTCCAAACTTATAGTTATGGATCGTCAATATAATGTTGATGAGTAGGGTGATGTTTGTTGATATTTTTCTTAAAAACTTATTTAATTTACATTGGTCTTCAATGATATTATTCAAATGTTATAATTCACCATCTCACTTCGATATGAAGAATCATATATTTGAAATGATATGATCAAGTAACATTTGAGATCCATGCTTGCGCAGAATGAAGATTAATTATGTATAAAAGTTATTTGTAAATAATATTATTTATTTTGTATTATTTTACATATTATACAATAATAAATATATTGAATAATTTCGGAGCGAATAGCTATTACGTATACAATTAAATTAGAGTAAGAACATAAATAAAAACAATATTTCTTTTTATTTACAAAACCTTTTGTTGATAAAAAACAAAATAAACTATTTATTTATGTTATATAGTATATAATTAAAATCAAATGATATTGATATAGATATTTAATATAAATATTTATTTATTGAGGCTTGATACTCATATGATTTTATTAACATTTTTATATTTGTTGTAAAAAAATTATTTTTATTAATATGAATATTATTTTTATTAACATGTTTATGTATTTTATATATGATATATATTTTTTAGTTTGAACGATATTGAAATAAATGTATATATATTAAATGAGACTTCATATTTACATGATTTTATGATCATTTATATCTTGTTATAATAAAAAAGTTAAACAATTGATCAAAACAATTTCATCGTAGATTTTTAACAGCCTTAGTAATTTATATTAAAAAAAAATCAAAATATAGCAAATTAGAAAAAATCTAGATTTTTTATTATATACTTATGTGATTTTTAAATGTCTTTCAAGAATATAAAATTTAACAAAAATGATGGAAGATACATATATTGTTATCAAATATTTATTATTCAAAATCATTAATTGTGACATATTTGTTAATCATATTAGGTAATTTTGTAGCTTTTATTTAAGAAAAGAATATAAATTATTATTTTATACACGAATAACTAATCTGATAATTAGTTTAATAAAAATTATAATATATATTTAGATGGATTAACTTATTTTTTTAAAGATTTTAAAAATCATTGTAGTGATAACATGTGATTACAAAAAAACTTGTATATATAGTTCCATGATTAATATATATAAGATTTCTCATTGTAGTGATAACATAAGATTTCTCAATACTCCTTTTAAGGATTTTAATATTCCAGGATTAATATATATAGCTCGTATATTAATATGTTATAATGACATATGTGTACCAAAATATGTTATAATGATCCATCTAAGTATATAATTAACATATATGTATTTTATATGACATATAGTTTAATTTAAACAATATTAAAGTATATATATATATATATATATATATTTAATCTAAATATATATTAAATGATACTTAATATTCATATGATATTATGATTGTTCAACTATGGTGTCATAAGTCTCCAAACTTATAGTTATGGATCGTCAATATAATGTTGATGAGTAGGGTGATGTTTGTTGATATTTTTCTTAAAAACTTATTTAATTTACATTGGTCTTCAATGATATTATTCAAATGTTATAATTCACCATCTCACTTCGATATGTAGAATCATATTTTTGAAATGATATGATCAAGTAACATTTGAGATCCATGCTTGCGCAGAATGAAGATTAATTATGTATAAAAGTTATTTGTAAATAATATTATTTATTTTGTATTATTTTACATATTATACAATAATAAATATATTGAATAATTTCGGAGCGAATAGCTATTACGTATACAATTAAATTAGAGTTAGAACATAAATAAAAGCACTCTTTCTTTTTATTTACAAAACCTTTTGTTGATAAAAAACAAAATAAACCATTTATTTATGTTATATAGTATATAATTAAAATCAAATGATATTGATATAGATATTTAATATAAATATTTATTTATTGAGGCTTGATACTCATATGATTTTATTAACATTTTTATATTTTTTGTGAAAAAAAAATTATTTTTATTAATATGAATATTATTTTTATTAACATGTTTATGTATTTTATATATGATATATATTTTTTAGTTTGAACGATATTGAAATAAATGTATATATATTAAATCAGACTTCATATTTACATGATTTTATGATCATTTATATCTTGTTATAATAAAAAAGTTAAACAATTGATCAAAACAATTTCATCGTAGATTTTTAACAGCCTTAGTAATTTATATTAAAAAAAAAATCAAAATATAGCAAATTAGAAAAAATCTAGATTTTTTATTATATACTTATGTGATTTTAAATGTCTTTCAAGAATATAAAATTTAACAAAAATGATGGAAGATACATATATTGTTATCAAATATTTATTGTTCAAAATCATTAATTATCACATATTTATTAATCATATTAGGTAATTTTGTAGCTTTTATTTAAGGAAAAAATATAAATTATTATTTTATACACGAATAACTAATCTGATAATTAGTTTAATAAAAATTATAATATATATTTAGATGGATTAACTTATTTTTTTAAAGATTTTAAAAATCATTATAGTGATAACATGTAACTACAAAAAAAACTCGTATATATAGTTACATGATTAATATATATAAGATTTCTCATTGTAGTGATAACATAAGATTTCTCAATACTGCTTTTAAGGATTTTAATATTCCAGGATTAATATATATAGCTCGTAAATTAATATGTTATAATGACATATGTGTACCAAAATATGTTATAATGATCCATCTAAGTATATAATTAACATATATGTATTTATATGACATATAGTTTAATTTAAACAATATTAAAGTATATATATATATATATATATATATATATATATATATATTTAATCTAAATATATATTAAATGATACTTAATATTCATATGATATTATGATTGTTCAACTACGGTGTCATAAGTCTCCAAACTTATAGTTATAGATCGTCAATATAATGTTGATGAGTAGGGTGATGTTGTTGATATTTTTTTAAAAACACTTATTTAATTTACATTGGTCTTCAATGATATTATTCAAATGTTATAATTCACCATCTCACTTCGATATGAAGAATCATATTTTTGAAATGATATGATCAAGTAACATTTGAGATCCATGCTTGCGCAGAATGAAGATTAATTATGTATAAAAATTATTAGTAAATAATATTATTTATTTTATATTATTTTACATATTATACAATAATAAATATATTGAATAATTGAGGAGCGAATAGCTATTAAGTATACAATTAAATTAGAGTAAGAACATAAATAAAAGTAATATTTCTTTTTATTTACAAAACCTTTTGTTGATAAAAAACAAAATAAACCATTTATTTATGTTATATAGTATATAATTAAAATCAAATGATATTGATATAGATATTTAATATAAATATTTATTTATTGAGGCTTGATACTCATATGATTTTATTAACATTTTTATATTTGTTGTGAAAAAAAAAATATTTTTATTAATATGAATATTATTTTTATTAACATGTTTATGTATTTTATATATGATATATATTTTTAGTTTGAACGATATTGAAATAAATGTGTATATATTAAACGAGACTTCATATTTACATGATTTTATGATCATTTATATCTTGTTATAATAAAAAAGTTAAAAAATTGATCAAAACAATTTCATCGTAGATTTTTAACATCCTTAGTAATTTATATTAAAAAAAATCAAAATATAGCAAATTAGAAAAAATCTAGATTTTTTATTATATACTTATGTGATTTTTAAATGTCTTTCAAGAATATAAAATTTAACAAAAATGATGGAAGATACATATATTGTTATCAAATATTTATTATTCAAAATCATTAATTGTGACATATTTGTTAATCATATTAGGTAATTTTGTAGCTTTTATTTAAGAAAAGAATAGAAATTATTATTTTATACACGAATAACTAATCTGATAATTAGTTTAATAAAAATTATAATATATATTTAGATGGATTAACTTATTTTTTTAAAGATTTTAAAAATCATTGTAGTGATAACATGTGATTACAAAAAAACTTGTATATATAGTTCCATGATTAATATATATAAGATTTCTCATTGTAGTGATAACATAAGATTTCTCAATACCGCTTTTAATTGAGGAGCGAATAATAATAAATTACGTATACAATTATAAGATTTGTATTATTTTACATATTATACAATAATAAATATATTGAATAATTGAGGAGCGAATAGCTATTACGTATACAATTAAATTAGAGTAAGAACATAAATAAAAGCAATCTCTCTTTTTATTTACAAAACCTTTTGTTGATAGAAAACAAAATAAACCATTTATTTATGTTATATAGTATATAATTAAAATCAAATGATATTGATATAGATATTTAATATAAATATTTATTTATTGAGGCTTGATACGCATATGATTTTATTAACATTTTTATATTTGTTGTGAAAAAAAATATTTTTATTAATATTTTTATTATTTTTATTAACATGTTTATGTATTTTATATATGATATATATTTTTTAGTTTGAACGATATTGAAATAAATGTATATATATTAAATGAGACTTCATATTTACATGATTTTATGATCATTTATATCTTGTTATAATAAAAAAGTTAAACAATTGATCAAAACAATTTCATCGTAGATTTTTAACAGCCTTAGTAATTTATATTAAAAAAATCAAAATATAGCAAATTAGAAAAAATCTAGATTTTTTATTATATACTTATGTGATTTTTAAATGTCTTTCAAGAATATAAAATTTAACAAAAATGATGGAAGATACATATATTGTTATCAAATATTTATTATTCAAAATCATTAATTGTGACATATTTGTTAATCATATTAGGTAATTTTGTAGCTTTTATTTAAGGAAAGAATAGAAATTATTATTTTATACACGAATAACTAATCTGATAATTAGTTTAATAAAAATTATAATGTAGATTTAGATGGATTAACTTATTTCTTAAAAGATTTTAAAAATCATTGTAGTGATAACATGTGACTACAAAAAAAACTCGTATAAGTAGTTCCATGATTAATATTTATAAGATTTCTCATTGTAGAGATAACATAAGATTTCTCAATACTCCTTTTAAGGATTTTAATATTCCAGGATTAATATATATAGCTCGTATATTAATATTTTATAATGACATATGTGTACCAAAATATGTTATAATGATCCATCTAAGTATATAATTAACATATATGTATTTTATATGACATATAGTTTTATTTAAACAATATTAAAGTATATATATATATATATATAATCTACATATATATTAAATGATACTTAATATTCATATGATATTATGATCATTTGTATCTTTTTATAACAAAAAAAAATAAAAAAATTGTTTACAAAATTTTGATTGTAATGCTTTTACTGTTTTAGTAATTTATAGTTGTTTTATAAAATTCATAATATAACATGTAAGAAAAAAAATTAGATATTTTATTATATGGTTAATGTGATTGTTTAATTTTTTTAATAATATAAATTAAACCAAAATGATAAAGAATACAAAATATATTATCAAATATTTATTATTCAAAACATTAATTGTCACATATATGTTAATCATATTAGGTAATTCCGTAGCTTTTATTTAAGGAAAGAATGTTAAATATCCTTTTATGAACTACCAATCAATATGAATGTTAATTTAATAAAAATATAGTCTATAATTATATGGACCAACTTTTTTCTAAGGATTTTGAGAATCATCCTGGTGATGACACGTGGCTACACTTAAAAGTTCTAATGCTCCAGGATTAATATATAGGGGATTATTAGCTTAGCTATGTCGTCACAAAACTAATTTATTGTTTTAAGGAAATAATTTTATCACCATATATAATATTATTACTAATTACATATTAATTATATTATGAATATTATATAAATGATTGATCATTTATATTAAAAACATTATGAAATTTACTGAATTTGGTTGACTGCTTATTACAATATTTTCATCTACAAATACACTCATCATTCTTGCACTCAATTCATCAAAACATTTTATCTCCTCTCAAATACTTTCAAATAATTTTCTCCCAATTTTCTTTTCGAAGAAAGATGATTCTTTTACTTTTAGTTTTATGTGCTATTGTAATTTTTTCTTGTGTGTACGGTCTTTTTGTTAGAGTGTTTACTCCGATAAAATTTAACATAAACATCGCTTTGCTTTTTTATGCAGCGTTTTTTTTTTGTAATTTCTTGCAGGATTAATGTAAACGGTTTATTTTAAATATTATGAAACTTTAATAAAATTTATTATATTTTGTGTTTTAGAAATACAAATGGCAAGAATCGAGCATATTTAGTTTTTGGCTCTCAAAATAACTGGTGAAAAGTATGTCGGATGAGTCACAAACGCGAAACCCTATCTGATGATGAAAAAGTTAACCGAGACGATAGTAATCGGTAACAAATCGCCACATGATCATGAGGCTGAAGCGATAATTTTCTGAAGAAACACCTCGATGAGAATGTTACTCATGACTATGCGAGCATAGAAGAAACAGCTGAAATGTGGCAAGCTTTAAAAGATAGATTCGATAACCAATAGAAAATCAATCTCCCTTACTCTCTCGAAGAGTAGAAAAACCTGAGGTTCTAGGATTTTCAAAAGGTTAAGGAATACAATTTCGCCGTCCTGAGGTTAGTGTAACGCCCTGACCGTCCACGGCTAATGGGCCACCCACACCAGCTCTCTCGGCATGTGGGCCCCATCCCGTTCCAACGGTCGGTGCGTAAATTTTCCAAGGCTCGAAATCATTTGTTTACTGACCATACGATCACCACCCGATCTTTCCCCGTGTTTTGGCCTCACTGGCACGGTATCGCGAATCACTTTCCGATAGGTCACCCATCCTTTCACTACTCCAGCCCAAGCACGCTTAACCCTGGAGTTCTAAACGGATGTGTGACGGGAAATGTAATTTAACTTTGGTGACATAGGTAGCCAAATCAATTCTCTTAAACCTTTTTCATATATCACAACTCGTGATGTTACAGTTAGTTTCACTACTGAAGTATTGTGGTAACCTTGTCTCTGAGTTAGAAATGATGAGTAAGACATACAAAAATTTCTATAAACAACTTCATTTCCTATCCAAAATTTACAGAAAATATGGGTATACGAGATTTTCAGAATTGATTGTTGCGCTCATGTTGGTTGAAAAGAAAAATGTGCTTCTGATCAAAAACCATAATTCCTGACCTACGGGAGCCAAAGCATTCCCTGAAGTGAATGCTATGGCGATAGAATACTCATAAAGGAGAATCTAAACCAGTCGGGGTGGTGGTCGCCATTTCAACAACAAACATGGAAAAACTTACAATCCCAAATGGAAATGCTTTAACAAATGGGTTCGATCCAAAAACGTTTCTAAGGGTAAAGAAACCCAAGTGGATACCACTTAGAAATATGAAATTGTATGTTAGATATATGGATGTAAAGGACATTGGTCCATTACTTGTCGTACTCCCCCCACATTTGTGTAAGTTATATCAAGAGTCCACAAAATACAAAGATAAAAAAGTGAATCTCACAGAAAAATTGAGGGGATATCGTACCTCAAAGCCTCTGATTTCGAAAACGAGTTGAACTAGATTACTCCTGAAGAGAACTGAAATGCTTGTAATAAGACTATTGAATAGTCTCCAGTATTGTCATGTATAATTATTACATTTCCTGTTTTAAACAAATAATGATGTTTATAACATCACGTAATGTATAATTATTGTGTGTTTTCTTATATGATTATTATATGAATGAATTTCATGTTTCTCTTTTATTAATTTTTATTACAATTACAGACATGAATCACAATGCTAATGGAACAAAAGCCAATAAACATGTTTGAGAATTTCTATACCAGATAGTGGAACAACGCACACTGTTCTGAGATAAAAGAGTTATTTCTCTCGTATAAAACCAACAAGAATTGTTGTCAATACAATATCAGGTTCTGAAGACATGATTAAATGAACTGTTGAAGCAAACTTTACGTTACCAAATGAGAAAAAACTTTCCATAAACAATGCTCTATATTCTCCAAATTCTAAAAAGAATTTTTTGAGTTTTAAAGACATATATATTCACGGATATGATACTCAATCTGAAACTAAGGATGGAAAGAAGTACATGTATATAAATTCTGATAAATGTGGCAGAAAACACATATTGAAAAACTATTTTAATAATTTCTATTTTGAAAATATTAGTACTTATATATTTAGTTATAAAAAAAAATAAACTTCACCTTTAAAACTCAACCCAAACTATCTAAGTAATTCTAGAGATATAAATGTATATATATATTTTTAAATATAATATCTTTTGATCATTTTATTTTTTGGAGGCTCTTTGATTAAAAATTAAATTGAACTATCCTAAAGAATATCTTTATTCTAAAAATTGCGTTAATAACAATTGCGCAAGTGGCGAATGCTTTTGCTGCCATCTAAAAGTAGGAGATTGCATCTGAACTGTCTGGATGATAGTACACTGGCTAAATGTGAATGATTTCATCAAGTTTTATACTTTTTAGGGCATTTATTTTATTCTTGTTTTCATTGTTCTTTAGCTGAATCCTTATTCGTAGATCTAACTATCTGATCTCTCTCTTCGTTCTCTCACTTAAATCTTTCACGGAGAAGATGATGAGATGAAGCTTTGTTTATGATTTCTGATCTTGTTAGGTCAGATCCTTTTGGCTTGTAAAATATTTTCGATCTATAGATCGATCTCTACCTTCCGTTTAGTGGATTATCCTTCGCAAGGCGATTTTGATGTAACAAGCTTTCTCTTCTTTGTTTTTCACTCTATATCATGTTAATTCTCAAGCTTGTTTTCTTTTTTTCGTTAATTCACTTGGATATTAAGTTGGATAGGTATCATTCTCTGCTCATGGAGTTTTATGCGGAGTTTCCTCAAGATTTAAGAGCCGAGAGATGGATTAAGCTACGCGGACTCGGTGTAGATCCAGATGAGGCGGAGCTACCTATGTTGGGTGGTGTTCCGACAAGGTTATGTGTCCGATTCCTCAGTGGATTTTCGGGAGTATATTTTCTAGCGACCGGAGGAGAAGGCTTGGGAAAATTAATGGCGACCAGATGAAAGAGAAGCAAACAAGCAGTTCATGAGAGTCGGAGATGATGAACAAGTTTGGCTGGCAAGATGTTCCGGTGACCTTTCTCTTTCTTCGCCTCTGGAAGCGGTGGAGTCTCGAAGATGGACACGTGTTACTAATGCACTTAAACCTTATCTTCAGTTTTGGGCTCAGTTGGGCTGAATGTATCTTTTTAACTTGAATTGCTTGTACAAGTTTTAGCTTTTGGGCTTAATACAAATGGGTTGACATAAAAAAAGATCTAACTGACAACTTTGCTGCCCTAATTTGAGATTATTATTCAAAATTATTATTACTTAAAAAAAAAAAAGAATCGTTAAGCGCATAATATTTTATGATGAAAATTTTCACCAATAACTTAACAAATAATTATTTATTTGTAAAAAATTTGTATATTTATAATATTTTTCCATTTAAATCAGTATTTTTAAATCCAATCCGAACCGCCGACAAGTTAATCCGGTGATCCGATAATTCGATTTAGGTTTTAAAAAATATCCATATTTAAAAAAAATCACTAAAACCTCGAGATTAACTGATTAAACCGACGGATGACCGATATGTAATCCAGTTTGATTTAAATTGTTATAGTTTCATAATTTGTCACCTTTTAATCCAAATTTTAAAATTCATTGTTTTGAAATTTTATGAAATTATGACGTTTTTAGAAAATTTTAATAGAAGAAATGATGGATATAAAATAATTAAGAACTACAAATATGTCTTGATCATATTACTCCCTTTTATATATCTTAATTAATTTATTATAATTGTTTTGTGTAGTTTATCTTGTTAATAATTTAGTTTATATTATAATTGGTTTAAATTTGTTGTTGACAATTAGTGTTAACCATTTTTCTTTAGATAACATATATTTTGAGCATTTTAATAATTAGTTTTGTTATTATATTTATTGTATAATGTATAAAGTTTATATATATATATATATATATATATATATACATATATGATGTAATGGATATTATTGAATTATTATTTTAATTAAATAGATGATATAACCATTAATAAATATAAATTAATTAATTCATTAATTTAATTTAATTGAGTTGTTATTGATTGAAATGTTTTTTAGTATTTAAACATGTAAAAATAAGTTTTATTTATTTTCTTTTTTTATAAATCATTTGAATTTTTCAATTATTTAATTTATCTAATCAATTTGAAATAAAATTGTTAGAAATTATTAAAAAGATGAGATCTAATATTTTATATTGTTTGGACATAATATTAATTATATTGTTGTTTGAAAACATGGATAGTAGTATAAAGAAAGGAATATATTGTTTGGAAATATGGATAGTAGTATATAAAAAAATCTTAGTGATTTAATGTAGGTTAAAATATAAAATAGAAATGAGTATTTAATTCAAAAACTTAGAAAATAAAAGTTAGGTCCAACACAATGTTACTATTTTAATAAGATATATATATATATATATATATATTAGAATAAGATTTATATCTTTAGGCTAACTAAACTTATTGGGTTTTATTTTTTTTCCTTTTACGTTCAAACTGAAATAAAACGATTTTAAAAATGCTTTTTATCTTTTGTGATATGCTTGCCCTCTTAATAGGAACAAAAGAATGAAAATGCAAATTCCTTTTAATTCATGATTTTTTTACACAAATTATCTAGGATGAGTACTGATTTTGTAATGGTCTATTGCAAGATTTTTCTTTAAAATTTTGAGTTAAACATTGTTGTTGTCACCTAAGACAATGTTTATAGTGTTTCAATGAAATAAGAAGACAATGTTTATAAAATCAAGCAGACGGTGAGGTGCATTGAAGGTACCTTCCATGCTCGGTATAAACATATAAACACGAGGCTGAGCTCATTGAATTCCTTGAAACTCATGAAGATAAATTATTCCCAGACACTGAAGGTGCCTTCTATAAAAGGAAACTTCAAGTCATTAAAGTTATAAAAGTGGTGTGTTTAAGCACGAAAGAAACAGATTTGAAGCCAACAGAAACAAAGACACCAGAACTTTATTCAACTGAGGCAAACCTGGTCACCTCTCAAGATATTGCAGAAGAAAGAGAACTGAACAAGCACTAGCTAATCAAGAAGAAGATGAAGACGAAGAATATCACATGTTCTCACAGCAAGGCATGAAGATATTGTGTTATTATCCAATGAAATATATATTTTGTTGCTAAAATATCAATGAAATATATATTTTGTTGCTAAAATATCTTTCAGTGTAAAAGATAATTTATATAGATATTGTGTTATTATCCAAAGATAATATATTTTTTGAAACACTCTAAAAATAATATCTTTGAAATATAAAAGTTAACATAGAAATAATATATTCATATTTAAATAATTTTTTTAATTTTATATCATCGCAAAGAAGACATTGATTAATTTCAGAATTCATTAATAATGAATATGATATGTAAATAAAAATATTTATAAAACGTAGAAGTTTTAAAATTTAAACGTAATAAAAAGTATATATATATATGATAATAATTTGTCATTTATAAATAATTCAATACTCGAACTAAAATTTTTGAAAACATTAATGATAATAGTTTTTTATTAATAATATATAATGAATAAGTAAATAAAATGATTATATTATATGTACAGACAAAACATCTAGTGTTAATTTGGGAAAATGGGCTTTTAATTCCCGAAGTATTTGAAATCGGCAATTTTAATACTCAACTATTGCTTGCGCAAAATTATTCCCCAACTAATAGTTGACTGCGCGAAATTAGGACCGAAATAGTCAACCGTTAACTATTTAACGGAAAGATAACGGTTTCCGTTAAATTTTTAACGGTTGACTATTCTAATCATAATTTTGCGCAGTCAATAATTAGTTGAGGAATAAATATGCGCATATAATACGTGAGTATTTAACTTGCTGATTAAAAAATACTTGAGGAATTAAAAACAACAATTTCTTTTAAAATAAAATCATAATTTAACATATTCCTAAGTTAGATATAACCAATATAGAGTATTTTTACTTTTAAAAAAAATTGAGGTTTTATAGTGGCATGTAGAATAATAAAAATAATTATAATTGTATTTCATGTTTATAAAATTATTTAAGGTGGTTATTAAAATAATTCTTAATTAAAAAAAATCAATTTGAATAAATATATAAGATATGTAGGGTTGTATTTAACTGAGAGTTTTAGATGATTTGTATTAAAATGAAAAATCCATTGTCATTTAACCATGAATTAAAAAAATAAAGAGGTATTGCTAAGAATAACATAAGTTAAGTACCACTTTGCAAAAATACACACTATCAAAAATATATTAACATTTGGGTTTACATTTTAGTGATTATCGTTTTGGGTTTAGTGTTGAAGGGGTGGGATTGGGTTTCTAAATGTTTTATAAATATTTAGAAAAAATAATTTAGTATATTTTCATCAAAATTTAAAGGTATTTTTGAAAATTGTCATTCATTAAATGTAAATTTGCAAAGTGATATCAAACTTATGCTAGAATTGCAATTTCCCCCAAAATAAATCATTTAAAATCACTGTTATTAAACTTGACTTTTCATAAAATATTGTGAAATCCATTGTTATTGAAAATTATCTAAGAGCAACTTTTCAAAGTATTATAAAACCAAATAAATTATTTATTTTGAAAAGTTGCTCTTAAAACACTTTCAATAACAGTGAATTTTAATACAAATAATCTAAAACTCTCAGTTAAGTACAGCCCTACGTATCTTGAATATTTATTCAAATTGAAATTTTTTTAGTTAAGAATTATTTTAACAACCATCTTAAATAATTTTATAAACATGAAATACAATTATAATTATTTTTATTATTTTACATGCCATTATAAAACCTCAATTTTTTTTAAAAGTAAAAATACTCTATATTGGTTATATCTAACTTAAGAATATGTTAAATTATGATTTTATTTTAAAAGAAATTGTTGTTTTTAATTCCTCAAGTATTTTTAATCGGCAAATTAAATACTTAAGTATTATATGCGCATATTTATTCCTCAACTAATTATTGACTGCGCAAAATTATGATTAGAATAGTCAACCGTTAAAAATTTAACGTAAACCGTTATTTTTCCGTTAAATAGTTAACGGTTGACTATTTCGATCCTAATTTCGCGCAGTCAACTATTAGTTGGGGAATAATTTTGCGCGAGCAATAGTTGAGTATTAAAATTGCCGATTTCAAATACTTCGGGAATTAAAAGCCCATTTTCCCGTGTTAATTTTCATGCGCATCATAGTGGACTTGGAAAATCAACCCTGGTAGTGTACAGAGTTCTTTTGTGTTGTGTGATATGCTTTGTGTTAATCCGGTTAAATAATTTGATATTGGTTTTGTGGGTAGAACCTCGATGTAAATCGAGGCTTCCAAAAATTGACGGGCAGGCCCAACCAAAGTAAGGCAAGGCCCACTCGCCTTATAAAATAATGTCCGTCAAAATTTTGGAGGCACGATCCGCCGTCTCTAAACGATCATAAGCGAATCATCCTTTTCCTCTGACAGAAACGGGTTACTATACACGATCACACGCATCCTCCTTTTATAGACTAAGGAGAAAACACCCCTTCCCCAAAACTACCGATGTGGGATAAACCAGTTTTATTTGCAGCAAAAACAAAAATTTTATTTGCTTATTTAACAATCTTAAATAATAGTACCTGTCGCTTTTCTTTTTCACCTCATTTAACATTTATTTATTTTAACTTTCAGAGGTTTAATAGTACTAGAATAATAGCCAATTTTCATTTTTAATTTTAAAGAGGAGAGTTTGTTGATCAACCGCCATATCTGGACTTGAGAGACTCAGGTGGTTCTTCTTCCATGATCCCAGAACCTGTGCTGCTTAAATACTCTCTTATGGTTGTTCTTCTATCTCCCAAGTATGTATGATCCAGAAAGTTATTGTAAGCTTCTTCTCCCAAATTCTTAGCTGCCAACACACTGCAACCACAAAAATATAAAATCATGCATGGTAATTTTTATTTATCCATCCAATATTCATTCCCAGTTCATTGAAGAAACCAACTTTTAGTGCTCTGTTATCTCATTTCATTTGAAGTCAAGTCTGAAATCACTTGGGAGTGAGAAAGTAGACAGTACCAGTGTCTTAGATACAGACGACAAGGTAAGATGTCGTCCCGCCATATCTTGTCAATGTTGAATCTTCCATAATGTTGAAAGTAAATCTCTTTGTTTCCTGCACAAAACAAGGCATATAGTCTTATAACAGCTTCCAATTTCAAGATAGTATTTAGATAAGATTGACAAGGGCACTCTAACCTTTGCATCTTATCTGAAAAAACTCCTCATCACTGTATCGACCACAAAGTACCTGGTTCATGCCTCAAAAACTCATACTTATACACATAGTCGCTGACACTGAGAAGAAAGATTTTGTTTAAACTATAGACTAACCGCAGAATGGGTGAAAGGTTTGCCTTGCATTGTTTCAGGAACAACCTATTATGTGTGAAGCAGAACATAGAATGAGCAATGTGATATCTTTAAAACTAGAGCAAGAGGAGGAGCTAGTGACTCACAGCAAGGAACCGGAACTCAAGCTCCCTTTGTATAAAAGCAGGAATCTGTGTGTGTTGGAATCGTCAGACTCATTATATCATATCACAGGATTGAAGTCAAATGCTTATACCTCAGATTGTTTAATCTCAAAGACACTGACTACAAGGCTCTCTCCTTCACAAGGCTCTACACTCAAGCTTGAGATCTCCTGTTTTCATCACACATTAACAAACTCAGACTTGTTTTCACCTATTATGCCTTAGGAAGAATATTTATACTATCTATTATGCAAACCCAATATGACAAGACTCTTCTTTGTCTTTATTCATCCACAAGAGTTTCATTACAGAACATGGATGCTTTGTAATAAAAACACAAACTATCAAAGAGAGACCTTGGTTTCAAGATTCGCGATACCGCGCTCGAAGAAGATGGGAGCGGCGTGGGCGAATACTCGTCGGAAGCCTTGCAGTTTCGCGACTCTGAAATTCTCCAGATCCGGGAACGTACTCCTCGCGCTTCTCTCTGACGAGAAAAAAAGAAGAAGGCATTTATCAATCTCGATGATCAGGACAAGGAAGAAGCTTTTAGATGTAACTCACCGGAGAGAAGAGAACCGAAGCCAGTTATGGAGATACGGTTCTCCGATGAGATAAGCTTCTCGAAATCAGATTCATCTACAAGTTCCATCACCTGCCGTAGATCGAGGCTGCGGATGTTACGTGACATGGCTTCAATTGATCGCCGGCGATCTTTTTTAAGCTCAGGTGTTCTAGAAAGAGACGAGGAGGCGCTGATAAGTGGAGGAGAGGCGCGTGATTTGAACGTGGACGAAGGAAGCGCGTAGGAGAGAGGTAATGATGCGAGTGAGAGAACAGTCATCGGAGAAGAAAGAGATGTGAAGTGGTGTCCGAAAAAAAAACATATAGTACGAATATTTGAAGTCCAGAGTAACTAGATGGCAAATAGGTCTTAGCACCTCGGGCCTGGTCCATAAAGGTTTACTGCGGGGTAGGTTTGGGCCAAATGTAATCTTCTATTCTTGTTTGATCCATTACCAAAACCCCTTTTTTTTTTTGTTAAGTAGGTGAATTCCATTAACTTAATAATGTTGCAGGGAGATACAATAGCATTGAAACTATTCCTATTGAATCTCAGTCAGCAAGACATAGCATTGGAGCCTTGGTAAGCCACAAAAAAAGTAAAAAAAACTCACTAAGACTAATAAGGGTCAATCACAACCATGAAGATAAGAGTAAAGCTTAGCTAATTATAAAGCTCCTTAGACAACCATTTAACTAACATAAGACCAAAGAGAAGATCTTGCATCAAAATCACTCGGTTTAGAAGAGTATCACAACCGGAGAACAGTCTGAGGACCGCAGACCATCCCGAAAGTGACTACGACAGAAGGACATGAGAAGCAGGTCCGGCCATCTAAAGCAGTGAAGTCCACTCCAGACATTGCTATCTCAAGGAGCAGACAAGCTGAGCTCTGAGAATCCTAACAAGTGGAAGCAGAGGTTTATATGGCTCGACTCTGGTCCCACTACTTGATCTCCGGTAACAGAACATCATGAGAGGCAGGGACAGCAGTCAATCGAAGGAGCAAGAGCTCCTATCAGCAGGTGAAAAGGGAAAAGACCCGTCTACTGGAGTAGGGAAAAAAGAGTAACGGCACGAAACTCCAATCCAACCCAAGTCTGGACAGATCGAAACCCAACTAACACCATGGAAGTCCCCGACGATGAGCCTTGAAATCGCCTTTTCAACTTTGAAAAAGAGGGGGAAGTTCTTATCAGAACGGCGAAGGCAGCGACACTAAGCCACTCCAAAGAACCCTCCAAGAGAGATCTGACCCAGATCTACTCGAGGTCAAACCCTAAATTTACCATCTATATGACGCCTCCTACTCAGATCCGATTCACCATGGCCTCACCATCTCTCCAGGGAGCTGAAGACACCCACAGACACCGGTTTGAATCGCCTGGTCCGGCTGCAACCCGACGATAAACAGAGGAGATGAAGCAAAGAGGCATTAGGGAAATCGGAGTTATAGAGGGTAGAGGCTAGGAACGGTGATGATTTGGGGTGGCGACCGACGGGTAGAGACCCTCCGTCGGCCACCGGAACGAAGACGAAGAGGATTTGTCGAGGCTGGGAAAGATCGAGGGAAACAACTCTCTCACCTCTCTTCCTCTACAGTTAAGTCACTCCATGCATGTTGTAGTCGTCTTTTTCATCAACCGCAAAGGTGCTTCCTGATGCGACTCTTCTTCACCACTTCTTTTATTCTTCGATCCACAACTCATCTTCTTCTTTTTTTTCTTTTTGAGTTACAAGTAACGAAGATTTTTTTTGGCTTTAACTATGTTCTGTTGGGAAAGAAGAAAAAAATGTGCGGTCATTTTGTTAATTGCTTTTTATGATTTCAATTATGAAATCAACATTAGATTTGTCTTATTTCAATTCTAACACATTTTTTAAGAAAGTTAAACACCAACATTGATCTATGATTGGATGTAATTCCAAGTCTTGACTTTTTCCCCTTAAATCTTTTTCTTTTGCTAATTTCTTTGATGAAAAAAATCTCAAACCTTTAATCTCTCCTTTTAATAACTCTTTGTTGCTTGTTTTAGAAAAGACTTTCGCATGCTATGGATAGCATGATGCACGAATCTTTAATAATAAGCAGAGGGGTGTCTTGGTTTATATTAATGATCAACACAACTCTTCCTTCTTTTAACCGCACAACAACATAGACTCATATATATTACTACCTTTAGCATATATGTATACGATCATGAGATTAAGGGTTTTATAAATATAAGGTAAAGTAGGAGGATTATCAATACACTCGTATTCTAACTCATTATCCGAAACCGATCCATCATAGTATCGTCTTTTATATTAGAATCTAAAAATATTAATATGAACTTGAACTTTATATTAAACCAATAGACATATAGGGCACATTGAATATAATATATTTTTACATTCTCCAACTAAACCTTTGTGTCAACATAAGAGTTCAATAACTTTAATGTGCGTGTTTACATCAAGTTCACTCTTACTAAAATTTGAACTGATCGAATCATGACGGTTGTATGTCATTAAACGACATAGTCCCTTCCATGTATCATAAATAAAATCCAATTTTATATCAATTCTTATATGAGAAGAACTTTTATTTCTCAAACCAAACATATGTTATCTACAAACCATAAGTGTATACACATACTTTAATGATAACATAATTAATAAATTAGAAACATAATCTTTAAGTGAATTCTCAGTGCCAATTACATAATGAGCATCCCATAACTAAAATAGCAAAGTCTTATCTATAATAACCATACTCTCTACGTGGCCATTAAACGCCTTGGGTGGTAAATATTTAGTTATCGGATCCGCTAACATCATGTTTGTCTTTATTTGCTCAAATGACACTCTATGTTTATGAACTTCTTCTTTAACATAAAAAGTACTTTAACTTCATGTGTTTAGCACCCTTCTAGTACTTGTCATTCTTTGAAAAGAAAACAACTGCATAATTATCACAATAAATTCTCAACGCCTTGGCCATAGTGTCGACAGTCCAAAGCCTTACGATAAAGTTTTGCAGCCATAATGGATGAATTGTGACCTCAAAGTGTGCCACAATTCAGCCTCTATAGTGGAAGTAGCAATGACAAACTGCTTACAACTCTTCCATTATATTGCTCCCTCAGCTTACAGGTATAAGTAACCAACCGTTCATTGTCTGCTATCAATGCATCCGACATAGTCTGAATCTGAATATCTAATGAATTTTAGCTAACCAGATCTCCTAAATGTAAGAATGTGCTCTTTGGTGGCTTGCAAGTACCTGAGAATCTTCTTTGCAGCTTTCCAGTGGTCCATTCTGAGATTACTTTGATATCCATCCAAAATTCCAACATAAAATCTGATATCAGATCGAGTACATGTCTGAATATAGTTCAAACTGCCAACCACTGATGTATAGGAAATTCTTTCCATTTATTTACGCTCCAACTCATTCTTAGGGCACTGCATTTTACAGAACTTGTCCCCTTATGAATTGGAGTTATTCTTGTAGAGCATTTTTACATTATATATTTCTCTAAGATTATATCGATATATCATTTCTGAGACAAACTTAACAATCCTTGTGATATACCTCGAAAATTTTCTATCTTGATCACATAAGATGCCTCACCCATATCTTTCATTTCAAATTTCTTAGAGAAATACTTCTTTACATCATGTAACATACCCATGCCGTTTGCAGCAAGCAAAATATCATCAACATATATGATTAATATCACAAACTTACTCCCACTGATCTTAATGTTGATACATCAATCAACAATGATCTCTACAATACCATATGACGTGATGGTATCATTAAACTTTTTATACCATTGCCGAGAAGCTTGTATTAGTCCATATATTGACTTTCATAACTTACACACCAAATTTTCTTTTCTTGCGACCACTAAACCTCCAGGTTGGTCCATATATACTTCCTCAAGATGTACATTCAGAAAGACGGTTTTCACATCCGTCAGGTGAAGATCAAGATCATAATGACCCACAAAAGCCAAAACAATTCTAAGATAATCTTTTTTTGAAACAAGAGAGAAGGTCTCTTTATAGTCGATGCCATCTTTTTGGGTGAAACCTTAGCAACAAGGCGAGACTTTTGTCTCTCAACATTACCTTTCAAGTCATGTTTAGTCTTATAGATCCATTTACAACCAACGGTATTGAAACCATCAAGCAACTCTACTAAGTCCCATATATTATTGTTACTCATAGATTTTATTTCTTCTTTTGAGGCATCAAACCACTCTTCAAAATTTTCACTTTCCATGGCCATTTAAAATGATATCCTATATTTATCCATGCTTAAGTCACATTCACTTTTAATCGTGCAAACCACATAACCGTTTGAAATGACAGATCTTCTTTCTCTTCCATATCGCCATAAAGGTATTTGTGATTCACTATTCTCTTCTTGAATTATGACATGTTCATCAACAGAATCTTCAGCTATTGGGATTGGCACATTATTATCTTGTTCTATTGTGTCATTAAACTGTGATGCAGCAATAGGAAAAACTACCTAGGTGGAGCTACATGTGAAGAAATTTTGATCTGAAATTCATTAGTGTTCACCTTTCGTGGTTCACCACTCCCACTAGTTTCACCGTTTTCAATGAATCTAGCATTACTCGAATCAACTATTCTCATATTATGGTTAGAGCATAAAATGTGTACTCCTTTGATTTTTCTATCCAATGAAAAATAAACTGACAGTCCTAGAATCAAGTTTCTTTTATTGTGAACTATATAGCCTTACTTCTGCTGGGTAACCCCATACACGTAGATATGTTAAACTATTTTTTTCATGTCCACATTTCATAAGGAGTCTTAGTAAATACCTTACTTGAAACCCAGTTCAACACATATGTTGCAGTCTTTAATGTATATATCCACAATGAAAGGCTAAAGCGCACTTACTCAACATGCTCTTAATCATCTCTATTAAGGTACGATTCTACCTCTCAGGTACACCAATCTGCTGAGGGGTACCAGGTATAGTGTATTGTGAAAAAAATATCTTTACTTTCAAGTAACTTTGCAAATGAACCAGGACATTGTCCACTTTCATCGAATTTTTCATAAAATTCACCACCTCTATCAGATCTGACTACTTTAACATTTACGCCTCATCAATGAATACCTCTAGGACATTCACATATGTATAATCTTGATGCAGTAGATAGGTATATTCATACCATGAGTAATTATCAATAAATGTGGTGAAATAATTTTCACCACTCCATGAAGGAGCATCGAAAGGGCCACATATTTCGGTGTGTTTTAACTCAAGAAGTTGAGTGCTTCTTGTGGCTTGTTTCTTTAATGCATGTTTAGTCTGTTTTCCCTTAATGCAGTCTATGCATACATCTAGGTCACTGAAATCTAACTGAGGAAGAATTTCAGTCTTTATCAACTTCATAATCCTTTCTTTGAAAATACAACCTAGTCGTTGATGCCACAAGAAAGCATAATTTACATTAGTTGCGTTACGCTTAATGCCTCAACTTTCAACATTAAATAAGGATTCAGAAAACTTTAAATCAAGGTTAAACTTATAAAGTGAATTAAATAAAGTATCACTACCATAAAAGTAATCATTTCGGTACAATGAAAAAACACCATGTGCAACCTTAATACTAAAACCTAAATTTTCCAACCTATTAACGGAAACAAGATTTCTAACACACTCAGGTACATAAAAACACCCTTCAAAATCCACATGACATCCAATGTCCAAGATCAATCTATATGTCCCAATGCATTCTATTTGCGCTTTAATCCTCTTTACCATTAACAAGTATCGTTCAGATCCTCTTATGGGTTGGATTGAACTAAATTCTTATTTAATATGAGACACATGAGTCATAGCACCATAATATAACTACCAAGTATTATTAGAAACTTCAAAAATATTCATTTCAAGCAAACAAAGTTGTAATGTTTACCTTTCTTGTACCAACCCTTCTTCTTAGGACAATTATTCTTGAAGTGTCCACTTGCTTACAAAAGAAACACTTTTTTTTTTCTGGATTTGACTTTGAGGTCCTTTCACTAAGGTCTTAACATTTCATTTTTCCTTTCTACTTGACATTCTTTTGTTGCTACTGACACTTTCAAGACCTACGAGGTTAGCAACTTAGTCTTTCATCTTCCTTAATCTCCTTTCCTCTTGAATTAGCATAGCTTTTAATTCCTTAAAGTTCCATGTATCCTTAATGGTGTTGTAATTCACTTGAAACTAGCTAAATTCAAGAGGTTGAGAGTTCATGATGAATTAGTCTTGCTCATGAACTTCCATTCCCAGGTCGTTAACTTTGCTCTAGAATTAATAATGGAAAGCACTCTTTCATGCATGCAATCTTACGTAATGATTCAAAGATCAAAGAAACTCACATCAATTATGAATATATTCTTATTCACGAATAGGGTGTTTTGCAAAAGTGACTCAAAATTTCAACTCAAATGCAAAACTAACCCACCATTTTTTTAAAACTTTTATTTGCCTTATTCACCCCAAATTTCCGAGTTATTCACAAAAATGCCATTTTTTTTAAATAAGTCTTTTACTCTATCATCCTTATCTTCACCAAATATTTACAATATGCATTGCCATCAATCCCCCAACTACCATGAACAACCAATTTGAAGGTCTTAATGACAAAAAAATGAATTTTTCTCTTACTATCTCATTTGTTGTGCATTCAAACCACATGTCTTTAACTTTCCTTAAAAAATCATTCAAAAAACCCAAGATTTTATTCCAAACTTTGTAATGTTCATAGAGTAATGGATTGGTAGCTTGAGTATTGAAGTTCTGTGTGCTTGGAGAAGCCTAAGCAAGTCATCTGACGGTCCAAGGTATGAAATCAATATTATTTTTCAGATCTGTTCGCGAAGAAGACTTCTAGAGAAGTCTTCTGGTCAATGCATAGGTTAGTTTTGCAATTGACCTTTTGCGTGTTTTGACTAGAAGACTTCCCCAGCAGTCTTCTAACTTTCCTTTGATTACAAAAAAAACAAGCAAAACCGAGAAGACTTCCCTAGCAGTCTTCTCGGATAAACAGGCTGGTTTTGCAATTGACCGAAATTTGTCAGAAATTTGACTTCTGTAGAAGACTTCTCAGCGTCGCCAGAAGTCTGCCTGGGTTACTTTTGCAATTGAGAATTAATGGAAAACATTAAATATTAATGAGAAGACTTCTCTAGACGTCTTCTCAAGTTTTATTCCGGGTTTCTGGTCAAACATTTGGTAGCGAGAGAAGACTTCTTAAGAGGTTTTCCGTCGGAAGACTTCTAGAGAAGTCTTCTCAATAATATTTAATGTTTTGCTATTAATTCTCAATTGCAAAAGTAACCCAGGCAGACTTCTGGCGACGCGGAGAAGACTTCATGTTATAAAAAAGAAGACTTCCCTAGAAGTCTTCCGACTGGGGAGGCGGCGGCTTACCGGAATCGGCGAAGGCGGCAGACGGCGGCAGACGGCGGTGTCTGGCGGCAGCGGCCGGCACGTGGCGGCGGTGCGTGGACTTCACGCGCGGCGCGTGTGGTGGCCTGCGGTGGCGCGTGTCTTACACGCGCGGAGCACCGCGGCGGTTGGGCGGCACGTGGCGGCGCGTGGACGACGGGGGAGGGCTGATCTTGGAGTTCCGGACTCGTCTCGACGTCACGAACACGATGGTGGCCTTAGATTTCCAAAATAACAAGCGGTTAACAAGATATCGTCGATTTACTAAATCACTACACAAAACTCAAATCGGAAAAGGTGGTTCCGGTTTACCTTTGACGTTTTGTGGTAGTTCAACGATGGATCTGCTCTCTACCGGTGGTGGCGACGGTACGGCCTCAGATCTCAGCGACGGCTCAGTTTCTGCAGAGATCTCACACTTAGGGATTTTTCTGAAAAAAAGGTGAGGCAACTCTGTTTAAATAGTGGCTTACCTAGGGTGTCCTGCTGCTCAAACGGGCCTTGCTGGGCGAGACAAACGGACCCAAATTTGGGTCGTTACAATTCTCCCCCACTAATAAGGAATTCGACCCCGAATCCGGCTCATGGTCCGAGTGTCCAATATCATCCTGAAAAAGCTCTGGACAATCTATCCTCATCTGAGATTCTGCCTCCCATGTCTCCTCCTCGATTCCATTTCTCTCCCAGCGAACCTTAACCAACATGGTCATCATTCCCTGAACCGCCTTTACTTGTCGATCCAAAATCTCAACAGGTTGGATGGGTGCAAAATTTTTTTTACCAAGATCGTCGGGTGGCTGCTGCAAAATAAGCTCTGGTTCTCTCATGACGTTCCTCAATACTGACACGTGAAACACATCGTGGAAATCTGATAGCTCTGCTAATAACTGCAATCTATAAGCCACAGCTCCAATCCGCTCTACAATAGGATATGGGCCCATATATCTCGGCTTAAGCTTCTTTAGCTTCCGAGTCTTAGATCCTCCTTGGAAGGTTCTCATTTTCAAGTATACTAGATCGCCCACCTGAAACTCCAAATATTTCCGACGCTTGTCTGCATAACTATCCTGACGGTCATGAGCTTGCTTAAGCCGAATTTTGAGCATCTCAACCTGCTTTACCATCTCTTGAACCATAGCTGGTTCCATGCCTCATAGCTCACTCACTTCTGTCCAACAAAGTGGCATACGGCAAGGCCTACCATAAAGTGCCTAATATGGTGTCATCTCAATACTCGAATGATAACTATTATTGTATGCAAACTCTGCTAAAGGTAGATATTTTCCCTAATTTCCTTCCCAATATAAATGCAAACCCTGCGCATATCTTCCAAAGTCTGAATAGTCCTCTCTGACTGCCCATCAGTCTGTGGGTGGTAAGCTGTACTCATGTGGACTTTTGTCCCAAGCGCCTTCTGAAAGGCTCTCCAAAATGCCGATGTGAACTTTGCATCACGATCGGATACAATGCTGACATGAACTCCATGCAACCTCACGATCTCCCTGATATAAATTTGCGCTAACTGATCAGCTGTGTCTGTCTTCTTAAATAGTGGCTTACCTAGGATTTCTTGCTGCTCAAATGGGCCTTGCTGGGCCGAGACAAACGGACCCAAATTTGGGTCGTTACA